>JAADVT010000101.1:0-55090 GCA_023335895.1 Pythium rishiriense
GGAGCCAATCCAAATGCAGCGGCGGGGGGAGGGGTTGGGGGAAAGGGGGGCGGAGGGAGGGGGGACGGACCGAGAGGAGAGGAGAGAGGAACAGCCTGTGGTCCCCCAACCATACCAAACGCAGATTTTCTGCCTGACCAACAACCAACGACTCCCCCTCTTTGCAGCGGAAGGGGGGCGTTCGTTGTGAGAGTGACAGCTCGCGTACATTGCCATACAGGCCCGTGGCAGCTTGCTCCCCCGGCGCCTCCGCTTCCGGGCTATTCGTCCGGCCGCACGTCGCAGGCGCGTGAGGCACTACTGGGCCGTGTGAGATTGGCGGTCGGTGGCACTGCGGCCGCCGGCAGAGCGAAAGGGCCACATGACCAACCCAGAGCGCGAGAGTAGCAGTGGCAATCGCAGCGGAGGTAGCGCCGAGCCCCCTCCGCCTTCTGGTTCTGCGACCACCAACAGCGGCAGCAGCAGCAGTGGCGGTGGCGTGCCGTCGTCAGCAATGGCAGCGACCACCACGTCTGCCAAGATCACCAACGCCGCCAGCAGCAACAACAACAACAACAAGTCATCGGCGACCATGGCCACCAAGCCAACAAACCAACAACAGACGAAGCGCAGCGCGTCGTCGACCGAAAGTGAAGGGTACGGCAAAGACCGCCGCGCTCCCCCTTCGCGACGCAGCGAGGCGGAGGAGGAGGAGGATGACGAAGAGGAGGACGACGAGGAGGACGAGGAGGACCGCCGCGCCCAGGAGGAGGAGGAGGTGGAGCACGACGATGCCGAGGAGGACATGCGCCGCAGCTCGGAAAGCAGCGGAGCAACCGGTGGTGACAGCGGAGGAGGCGGAGGCGACGCAAGTGGCGTCGGCACTGGCAGCGAGGGCAGCAGCAGCGCGCCCCACCAGAGCCTCACAGGAAGCAGCAGCACGAGCGGCAGCCCCGTGCGCCGTCTGCCGTCCATGCTGCGGCCGCCGCCGTCCCAGCAAGCGCCCCAGCCCCAGCAGCAGCCCCCGCAACACCAGCAAGCGCCGCCGTCCTCTGCCATGTACGGTGGCAGCGGCAGCGCCCGCCAGTCGCTGCCCCACTATTACGGCGGTGGTGCGATGGGCCACGTGTCGCCCTCCGCGGGCGGTCTCATGGACGGCGGCCGACTGGCGGCGCAGAAGCGACGGCTCCAGCCCCAGCCGTCTCACGAGTACGGGTCGTCCCCGCCGCCGCCGTTTGCAACGCACCACCACGCGCCCCCGCTGAGCCAGGCGCGCGCGCTCTACGAGGCGTCGCAACACCACGCGAGCAGCACCAGCGGCAGCAGCAGCCACCACCAGCTCCACCCCAACAGCGCCAACACGAGCGTGCACCGCAACAGCATCCACGACGACGACGACGACGACGACAATGACGATCCACTGCGGTTTGAGACGCGTGGCTCGCACGGCCCGCGGGACGAGGCACGGTACGAGACCTGGACATCGAAGCAGCTCCGGAAAAAGTGCTCCCACCTCAAGCTGCGTGGGCTCAAGAACGTCAAGAAGCACGTGATGGTGGAGGCGCTGTACCGGTACTACCGGAATCAGCGTGCTGCGATGGGTGCGGGCGACGGTGACAACGGCGACGGAGGCTCTGGAGGAGGTGGCGGCGGCGCGATGAGCAGCAGCAGCGGCAGCCATATGCGTACCTCGAGCGGCAGTGCCGGCCACAGCAACCACAACGGCCACGGCCACGGCGGATCTAGCAGCGCGCGCACGCTCTCGAACAACCGCAATGACGACAACGCGATCTACGGTGAGAGTTACGCCCAGCAGCAGCATCGCTACGAGCACTCGATGAACGCGTCGTCAGTCAGCAGCAACTACCACACCAACTCGAGCTCCGTGGGGATGAGGAGCGCACAAGCTCCGAGCAGTGGTGCTCGCAGCACTAGCAACAACAAGGCGCCGGCGCTCAATACCAACAACCTGCAGCAGGGGAGGCGGTCCTCACCGACGTCGCTCACACCTCCGTCGCGTCAGACCATGCGCTCTTCCTCGGGCGGCGGTGGTAGCCTACCGGGCAGCGGCGCGTATCACTCGACGATCGATCTGGAGGAGTCCAAGTACGACTCGCTTGACAACGAAGTACGAATCACGTCGGAGGATGTGATCCGACTAGTGGATGTGATCCTCTCGCCCGAGTTTGTGGACCGCCTGTCGTCAGAGCTCTCTCGGTGGCAGTTTTGGGTCGACGTCCGCGAGAAGTATGTTTCTTTGGCGACTATGAATGGCTTATCGAGCTACGGCGCCGCTCGAGGACTGACGGCACTGGGTGGCGACCACCATTCGCAACACGGTGAGCGCGGTGGTGGTGGGGTTGGAGCTAGCAGCAGTGTAGACAACATGCGCCTCCCGCTCACGGCGGCCTACGTACGTCCAAGCGCCAAGTGGAGCTCGATGCAGCTGTGGGAGATGTGGAAGGAGCTTACGTTCGCGTACACGAAGACGTGTTTCGAGTTTACGGCTGCTGGTATGCGAAGTGAGAACCCTTGAACCGTGCCGTTTCCCCAAGAACACTTTAGCGGTGCTAACTGACGTGATGTTGATCGCTTTTCCGCGTAGGTGTCGACGAGCGCAACTACATCCAGTTCTGTGAAGGACGGCCGGACGTGTACTATCTGCACCAGCGGCTGCACGCACGGCCCGACTTGTTGCACCTCATCAAGTCGAACGAATACATTGAAGAAAAGTGCTCGAGCGACGCCGCGTCCGAGCACGCGAACATGAACGCGGAGAAGAATGCTGCGAACGCGCTCATGGGCGTGAGCTCGCCGTCCGCGCAGACGCGTCCGCACAAGCGCTTTAAGACCATCGTGCCAGCGGGATCGAGAGGTGGAGATCGACCGGGGTCGAGTGCCAGCGGCGGTGTCAGTGGCGGAGGGGTTGTGCAGTCGTACGGCACGGGTGCAGGAGCCACTGGCGGCAACTATGGCAGCGGTACGAGCGTCTTGAACAACGCCGAGTCGGGCGTAGCGAGTGGAACCAACGCTGTCTCTAACGCGAACGCCAACGCAGGCAGTGGCTCGGATGGCGCTACGACGCCGCAAGTCGCGGTTGGCAACAATGGCGGCCGCCCGTCCGGGTCCAACGGAGGAGCTGGCGGCAGTGGTTCAGGAGGAGGCGGGGGTGGTGGCCCCGCGCAGTACCTCGCATCGAACGGCATCCGAGTGGGCACAACAATCTCACCGAGCGGTCAGCAGGAAGAAGGAAGCACGGAGAATTCAGAGACCACAGGTGAGGAAGGCAGCCTGGAAAAGTCCAACTCGAACGCGACATCGTCCGATTCGACCCGGCGTGAGGCACTTGCCGAGCAAAAGTACTTTGGGCTGCTGCTCCAGAACTTTGAGGCGATCTTTGAAAGCCTCCACAACAAGAAGGTGCTGCTCGCGGCGCTCCGCAAGGATACGACAGCGCCCGACCACCTGATCGCCGATCTCCACGATGACATCCACGTGCTGTCCGCACTCAAGAAGGATTTCCGCAACAAGCTCCGCCAGGCGCTGGAATGAGTCAGCGAGGACGTGCGGGAAATGGAAGCCCACGGAGGTGGAGGAGCGCCCAAGTCGGACCATCGGGAGCCCCGTCCAGCGCGGGAGCCGAAGAGCTCCGACGTTGAAGCAAGAGGAGACAAGTAGGAGTGTAGCCATGTTGGGGATTTGTCGGATTGGTTATTTAACACGATAAGGAAATTGACAGTGGTTGGGTGAGTGATCCAAATCTGACGTGTTTTGAGAAAACAACACACATTCTCACCGTGTTGGGAGACATACCCCCTCGAAGATGGCTACACTATTTTTGACTTTGCTTGATCCACACGACCCGTGAGTCCGACTGGAGCAACGGGCGCAAAGCGGCCGGTGTCCAGGCTCTTCTCGACCCTCTACGTTGATCTCGCGGTTGTGCCTGGATGGGCGCGGCGGCGAGCGACTACTTCACGCCGTACGCCGACGTCCAATACGGCTTCCTAGGTACGGTGGCCGCATCGGTCGGACGTGCCTCCCTCCCTCCCAACTCACATCTCATGGCCACAGACGACGAGCTCGGGATCCTCAATTTCCACGAGCTCGCGGCCAAGGGCGATTTTCACCGCGTGAGCGCGTGTCTGAAGAAAGGACTCGACCCGAACCGCCCGTCTTTTGACGATGACGACGACTACGCGCGCGAAGACACGCCCATGATCTGTGCGGCACGGTACGCCCGACAGGTGTTCACGCACACAACTAACAATGACAAGTGACGATTTGTATCTCATTGGAGGGGGAATGCGGTGCGACGTGGACGGAAGCGGCACCTCAAGACGCTCGACGTGTTGTTCCGCTTCGGGGGTGACGTCAACAAGCACAACTACGTGAGTCGCATCCAACCGATCTATACATGTTCCCCGCCAGCAGGTTTCACCATTGAAATCCACGCATGCAACCATGGACAGCTGGAGCAGACGCCGTTGTATATCGCGTGCGAGAAAAACTTGTTGGCGATCGCGCAGTGGCTCGTGGCGCACGGTGCCGACGTGAACAAGTGCACCAAGGTGAAACGAGGGGGGCAGCTCAAGCGTTCTGGTTGTCCGAAGAAGACTGACCCTTTCACTCTCTGTTTCACATGTCAACATGGCAGGTTGGTGTATCGCCGTTGTTATGCGCGTACCGGAACGGCAATGCCGCCATCGTCAAGCTGCTGCTCGACCATGGCGCCACGGTCATTGACCCACCCCGCGAGTACTGCAGCATCCAGGTGGGTACGCGCGTCGACGTGATCGTCTCCCCGTTGGTGACGCCGCTCTTTGGTTGTTGTAGTTCCCGACGATCGCCAAGGAACTGCGGGGAGACAACATTGACGAGCGCGACGATTCGAGCAGCGACGACGAGGACGAGGACGAGGATCCTGAGGGCGCCGCCACATCAACGCCGGCAGCGCGACCTGAGAGTTCGTACCTGCGCCTTCGCCCTCGTTGGATGGCCAAGGCGGGGTCGGCTGACGCAACGTCGTTGCCCACACTGGCGACCACGACCACACGGCCCTCAACAGTGCCCGCGAGTCCGCGGCTCCTGTCCAACCAGGAGCGCATGCGCGCCGACATCGAGGCCCAGCAGACGCAGCAACAGCTCAAACGCGACGTCGTGTTCGCCGAGTTGGACGAGAAGCGGCGCATCGACGAGCAGCGCGAGTACCGCGACAAGCTCGCGGTCGACAACGCCAAGCGCAAGGCCACACGGCGTCGCCAGCGCAACAAGGCCAACTACGACAAGTACATTGCACGTGTCGAGCAAAAGCGGCGCGAGACCCACGCGGGGCCATGGCCCATGGACCGCGCGGCTACTGCCCCACCGGTTACGCGCGTCGCCATCGGGCTCAAGTGGAACGCGCAGGCCGCGCCGACTGACGCGCTTGAGGAGCAGCGCCGTGGCCTCCACACGGCGCCGTCGCGCAAGGGGAGACCCACGTGGGTGCCCCAGGAAGTGTACACGACCCACGAAGCGCCCTCGACGGCAGTGTCTCGTCAGGCCGGTGACGACCGACTGCTACGTGAAAGCCAGGCCGTGTTTGACGCGCTCCAGGCGCAACGCGACCGCCGTGAGCGGCTCAAGCACGCATACACGACGCCGTTGGCATTGCCACCTCTGACAGGCAGGCCTGGTGTGTCATGAGCGGACTTTGGTTATTTTCGAACAACTATTGGCGGGCCTCGAAACGACGCGCCGTGTCGCGCGTTGCGCAGCAGCGCCACACAACCGACGACCAGCCAGCGCGGCCCAAACCAACCGCCTCGCAGAAAAAGCCCCAGCAGCTAGCGATGAGTGCGATCAGCTCGCACCACCAGGAGGAGGTCCGTGTTGGAATGGTCTTGTTTGATGGAGTCGGGCTCACCAACTGACCATTCTGTTATCCGGTCGGATCGCCAGATCTCCAAGTTTCTCAAGTTTTTCCGCTCGCGGCTCGGCACCCACCTGGAGAACGTCGACGGTGACTTTGAGGACACGCGCTCGGATCGGTGGGCGTCCTTTGTCGGGGGGCTTTCTTTAAGAGTCTCGCTCTCACGCTTCCTGTGTGCCTCTGGTTGGTAGCCTCTCGTCGGACGAAGTGTACAGTCAAAAAGATGTCCAGGACGTGCTCAAGTCGCTCAACTTTGCCGTCAAGGTGGGTCCGCCCGATCGTGTGTTAGATTTCATGCTTTGGGCACAGGAGGGTTCACAGATCCCCTTACCTTTTCCCCACCGTAGGCGAACGTGCGTAGCGAGCAGCAGGACACGATCAACATGATGGCGTTGCTGCTGCGCCAGATCTTCATCGAGGCTGAGACCAAGAAGCTCGCGCTCGAGCTCGACATCGGCAGTGTCGAGGACCGCGAGCTGCTCGAAAAAGTTGAAAAGCTCAATGTGAGCGAGTGGATCGACGAAGAGGCGTCCAGCAGGGCCAAAAAGCGCAGCGGCCCCGCGGCCGTGAGCCCGGCCAAGCTCCACGAGCAGCAGCTGCTCCAGATGCAGAAGGAGCACGACAACGAACTCCGCCAGGCCAAGCGCACGAGCGAGCAGCTCCAGGAGGAGCACGCCCACGAGATCAAGCAGATGCAGCGCAAGCTCTTTGCGGCGCAGGACAAGGTCGACGAGCTCGAGCACAAGCTGGAGGACATGCAGAAGCACATCTCACAGACCAAGCAGTTCCAGGCCATGAAGCAGGAGGTCGCCAAGAAGAACGCGCAGCTCGCAGAGCTGCGCCGCCGCCTCCAGCGGTACGAGCCAGGCGACGGAGACGACGACGACGGCGGAAAGAACGCGGATGAGGACGACTAGTTGACACCTAAGACGACGCCACCGTAGCGACACAGGAGGGGAGGGGAATGCACAACACGCACTAATAAACACACACACACTCGTGAGCGAATTTTCCAAAAGGCGGAGACGGCGGTGGGCGCACGGCGTTGTCTTCCTCATGTCTATAACGAAGATACACTCAGCTACGTGGGTCCGACAGCCCTCTCTCGCCTTCTCACCACGCTGCCACGCACGCTGGAACGTAGGAGAGAACCCCTCCGACTCCAGCAGGCATGGCAGCGAAGGACAACAGGCTGGTCTTCCTCTTCCGACACGCGAGCAGCAAGAGCTCAAGCGATAAGCGCAACGCTTACAAGCCGAGCTTGGTGCGGCGCCAGTGGCGACGCTTCATGTTGTACTTGATCGTGTTGTCCGTCTTGAGGCGGATCCACTGCGGGATCGGACGGTTCTGCTTGATCTTCTTGCAGAGCTTCTGCTTGATACGGAACGTCTTTTGCGAAGGCTACGGCACACCACACACATAGACATGAGTCGACCGCTCTCGGCTCCACCAAGGTGTGGACCCTCCCCCGCAGGTACGGTGTGCGCAGGCGCGCATCTCTCTCTTCCTCTCTGTCTCCAGTTCCCGGTTCTCGTAGCTCGCTGTTGTTTGGGTCACGTGCGCTGTTTATGGATCCCTCCACCCACTCATTGTTCGTCCTGTGTCTGCTCGTTTGTCGAGGCAGATTCCGATCACCACACACATAGCCAAAGCATTCGTGCTGCGCAGTCGCGAGGGCGGATTCCACCGTTCGCGTGGGACACCGCCGACAAGCTCAGCGGCCACGTCGCCGACGTGCCACCGGTGGCCCTCGGATATCGCTCGCCGCTAGAGAAGTCGCTCGCCACGCCGACCACGAGACAGAGACGGAGAGACGACGCGCCCATCGGCCACACACGCACACACCGAGCGGCACGGGGGGACGGAGGGCAAGGCGACGTACCATTTTCGAAGAGTTTGGTGCTGTTGACGCCAATGAGGAAAATTACAACCACCGCTTTCCGTGCCTGGGACACCAGGAGCTCCTCGCCGATGGCCAGCCAGCCAGCCAAACACCGCGCTGCAAGGGGGGTCAGAAAGAGGTAAAGGGGTGTTGTAATAGAGGGGTCAACAGTACACTGCGTGCATCTCCAACCCCCAACCCCACCCTGGCCACCAAATCGTATTTACGAGAATAGGTAAATAGTGTGGACCACGAGATGACGAGACGATGAACCCACTTTAAGTTGGGACTCAGCCGGCTACTATTCAGAATAACTCAGGCTGGGCCTCAGAAGGATGTCTGAGAACGTCCAGCAACAACTTCGAAACGCAGAGCGAGCTCTTCGTGAGCAGGCATCCGGTGGCTGTTCTCGGCAAAGAACAACCGCGCGAAGTGGAGCGAGCGAGCCGACGCCCGCTGACGCACGTCCGTTCGTCTTGCACGTCGGCCACTTTCCCCCTGTGAGGCGCCGGTGCCCACGGACTCTCGCACTCGTGGATTTGCACAGCTAAAACGAGATGGAGCCCTCGCCATCGTCGCCGGCTGTCGCCACAGAAGGCCCTGCGATCACCACACGCAACAGCGCGAGCCTCGCGAGTATGCGCAGCGGCGCAGGCAGCGGGGGCGAGAGCGGCAGTGGCAGCGAACGGCCGATGGGGAGTCGCTACAAGTCGCGTCCGCACTCGCTCACGAGCCAGGACAGCGGCGCCACGGGCTTCAACAGCAGCATCGGCCCTCGCCGCACGTCCATTTTCAGCCGCATGTCCAGCACCGTGAGCAACCCGAACGGCGGGACGCTGCGCGACACGTTTTTCGGCAAGCCGCGCCACGATCCGCTCGACGAGTCGTCGCACAACGAGTTCAACCTGACCGTCATTGACGAGGAAGGGCTGATCGCAAAACCAGGCGTCGAGATCATCGCGCCGCGCAGTTGGTTTGGCGTGTGGGATGAAAAGTGGTCCACGACCGGCAAGGTGGTCATCTCCATTGCCGTGTTCATGGTGCTTTCGACATACATAACGACTCTGCTGGCCGAGAACCTGAGCGGCTATTCGATTGACACGGGCCTCGTGATGGGCTCGCTACAAACGCTCGTGCTGTGCTCGATCGTGTTTGTATCCTACCATGGTGTCCACGTTTTCCAAGCCCATCCAAACCCGATCATCTTGTACAAGTGCGTCGTCGACATGTTGCTCGCCGTGCGCTTCCTCTTCGACCCATTCTGGCTCGAGTTAGGGATTTACACCGCTGGAGATCGCCTCAGCTGCTCGTTCCTGTCGGCTGTCACCCAGGCCTTGTACCTCTCGAGCGACTGCTGGTACTTTGTACTCATCGTTGACATGCGCCAGTCCTTAACCAATCCGTTCACAAGTGTCGAAGCCGACCGCAAGAGGTACATGATAGCCGTTTGCGCTGTCGGTCTATTCTCTGGGTGGCTTGTTTGGGTGGTCAAGGGATTTCACGGGTTTGCTGATGGGAACTATTGCTGGACCCACCGGGGAGATACGACTGAGCGCAACTTTTGGCGAATCAACGTGGCCAGTTGGATTGTCTTCTACGACTGGATGATCGTGTTCTACCTGTCGGGCTTTGCTGTTCTCGTGTTCGGAATGCGGCGACTTCGTTCGGGACTCAAAGTGACGCTCGACTCTCGAGTGGAGATGCTTCGCAACCTCGCGATCTCGATCATGAGCTTCACGGGCTACTGGACAATCGCCTTTTTGCTCTACGCGCTCAGCTTTTCGGCTCGTCAGAGTTATCCAGGTGGCGTCATGTCACCTAGCAAGACCTTCCGCTCGTATAGCTACACGTTGGCGGGGCGTGGAGTTGTGGACTACTTTGTGTGGTTTATGATCAACAAGCCGTCCATGATGAAGGCCCACTGGATGCGCTTCCACGCCGAGTCTGCCGACAAGAAGTTCAGCGCGCAGCTCAACACGTCGCTCCAGCGCGAGCTCATTTTTTTCACGATCGAGGGCATGACGAAGGCCGTGCAATTGGCAGACGAAGAGCTTGTGCGCACGAGGGAGCGGTCGCCGACGCAAGAGCTCGTGCTTGGCGTTGAAGAAGAGGAAAAGCAAGAAGACCACGATCGCGTATCGCGCCAGTCCTTTGAGACGCCATCAAATGCACCCGTGCAGAACCTGACGTACGAGGAGATGTCCCAGAAAAGCCGAGACTCAATATCGTCAACCGCATCCAAGCCTCGTTCACAGACACCACCGGCCGAAGAGAGCATCGCCGGTGGTGGACCCAAGGAGCGCCGCAGCTTTCTCTCTCAGATGGGCTTTCCACGAAGCGCCGAGACGTCCAGCACGCTACCGGGGCTCAAATCACCCGTGGGCCTTGGACCACCACCGCCGTCGGAGTATACGTCCGAGCAGAAGATCCGCTTCACGCCATACAAGTCGGAGGCGTTTGCAGAGCTGCGGGCGGCGTGCCAAATCAAGACGGCCGACTTTCTTGCGTCGTTCGAGGAGAGTACCAAGCCCAGCATCAGCGAAGGCGCGAGTGGCGCGTTCATGTTTTTCAGTGGTGACAAACGTTTCATCGTGAAGTCCATGGCTGAGTCTGAGTGCCGCTTTTTGTGTGACATCGCCGACGACTATGTCGAGTACCTGATCAAGAACCCGTGGTCGCTCATCACCAAGTTTTATGGCTGCTTCAGGATCACGTTGTACGAGAAAAAGTTCTACTTTGTCGTCATGGAGAACCTTTTCGACGTCATGGAAGAGGGTGTGACGATCCACCACCGGTACGACATCAAGGGCTCGTGGGTGAACCGCAGCTACAGCCGCCCGCGCCGTGGGGCCAAAGTCAAGTGCCGCCACTGCTCGATGCACTTCAAGTACGGCGCCAACAAGAAGCTGCTTCAGTGCCCGAACGTCGTGGGCCTCCACGAGCCCAACGTTGTGCTCAAGGACAATGACTTGCGCACGCGCATGCGCATTGGCACTGAGGCCGGCAAGGAGCTATACGAGCATCTGCGTGAAGACTCGCTGTTCCTGTGTAGCCTCGGGATCATGGACTATAGTCTCCTGCTTGGCGTCACGGACATTGAGTTCCTTGTGGACCCACCGACAAACGATGACCGCGCTCGAAGCAACACTGCGAGCAGCAACTTGATGACAGCGTCCATGTACTCGGTCTCAGGCAGCGACCACCAACCGAAGACACGCGCAGACACGGGCAGTAGCAACGCCATCTCAATCTCGTCGACTGTGCCTTCGGCTGATGCGCCGTCCAACATCGCGGCGAACGACCTCACGCTTGAAGATCTCCGTGCGACCGTGGGCAACACCAGCACAACCCGCGCGACCGGCACGTTCAGCGCGCGCTCGTTCGTGTCGAGCCAGAGCAGCATCAGCGTGGCGGGCGGCACGAGCACGCACTCGGTGCCCGTGCTGGCGCGCGAGAAAAAGTCGATGCGCAAGAGCGAGCGCGTGTTCGGCCCGGGCTTTTACTACATCGGCATCATCGACATCTTGCAGCAGTGGAACACGCAAAAGAAAATGGAGCGGTTCTGGAAGGTCCACATGAAGCGGTGCGACCCGAACGGCCTGTCGGCGATTGACCCGGTGCGGTACCAGCGCCGCTTCGAGGCCAAGCTCCGCGAGATCATCGCGATCCCCAAGGACGTGTACGCGAACCGCGCATCCCTCTTCACCGGTGGCGGCGCAACGGCCGGGAACGCGTCCCCCTCGAGCGAGTTCGCCACGGGCGGGCGCAGCGGGTTTGTCCACATCGGTGACGCCGCAGCTGCGGCGGCGCGGGACCGCGCCGTGCGCCTCAGCTTGGGCGTGCCGGTCGAGGAAGACGATGACGAAGACGACGAGACGCTGAGCCTCGAGCACGGCGCCGTGCGGAACCCACAGCCGATCCTCATGCGCGTGGCGAGCCACCCACGCAGCGCGATCAGCGGCCGCAGCGACAGCGTCAACGTCGTGTGACCGTTGTGACACGACACTTAGTATGAACTTTATCAACCCATTCCGTTTTTCAGTGTGTGTGACATGTGACGTCTGCGACGTGTGATGGAAATGATCAGGTAACCTGACTCAGGTTACACACGCGGGATCCTGTGGGGTACAGGTGGGTACAGTGGGGTCGCCAAGTTGGGAAGACAGCCCCAGGATGGGCATGGCACGGACTTATCCGTGCCACTGACCGTGGCCACCCTCAGCGCCAGTGCCAGTGGCACGGGAGACGCCGCGATGATCCGGCCCTTTGTTGAGCGTCTGCAGCACAGCAATTCGCGTGCCCACATCCACAGAGACACGGGCGCCGTCGCCATGGCACAATGGCACGACGCGCCAGATCTGAGTCTGGGTTTTCGATGGTGTGATTGGTGTCATCTGCCTCTGAGACGCTACTGTCCGGTTTGAAGACCCGCCACATGGCGCCGCCAGCTGCGGACAATTTCCGCCTTGGTCACTGAAGCCCGCATCAAGTGCCATCCGCCAGATGGCACGCTCCGACTTCCGCCCTGGACTGCCGCGCTTCTCCGCCCCGTCGTTGGCCCGTAGCACCGAGGTCGGCGCCATGGCGCCATGGCACCGATGGGCTCCGTGCCAGCCGAGGCGAGTGACCTGCATTTCCCGGAAAGCCACTTCTAACTGCCATGGGGTACTCGCGCCCGCGCGGCGGCTCGCTGCCGCTGCCCATGGACACGACGCTCCATCTCCCCACAGGCCGCCGCACCATCGCGACGCATCTCGAGGGCGTCGTGCTCGACGACATGGACGCGCTCGTGTCGGTCCACGCCAAGAAACCGGCGGCTCTTCCGCCGGCCGTGGCCGACCGGAGCTCCCAGCCCGCGTACCCGCGCCGCGGCTCCACGAGCAACTGCTTCTCGCGCGGCAACCCGCGGCGCCGCCGCCGACGCAGCAGCAGCAACCCGGCGCGGCCCGCCGTGGCCGACGACGCCGACGACGACGCCGCCGGCGAGACGGCGTTTCTCGTGGACGACGAGCCCGTGCCAGCGCTCGCCAACTCGGTCGTGCGCGTCGTCGCGAGCGGCGACGAGCAGCCGACCGACGCCGCGAGCGACCGCGGCCCGGCGCCGCGGCTCTACGGCACGCCCAACCGGCCCAAGCGCTCGACGTCGCTGCCGGCCACGCGCGCCACGCACACGCCGATCTACGCCCCGGACGACGCCCCGCGCACGTCGCGCCGGCGCCACACGCACCTCCAGACGACGACGTCGACGACCGACGACAAGCCCCGCAAGCGCGTCCAGTTCACCAACGTGTACGAGCCCGACATCATGCCCGACACGCGGCCGCCCGTGCAGAGCTACGACGAACTGCTCTTCAACGTCGCCGGGCTGTACCACACGCTTTCGTTCCTGCACGATCCCGACTACTTTGACGACAGCTCGGCGACCGACTCGTCGTCGTCCTCGGACTCGCACGACGCACCGCCGCCGCCCGAGCGGTCCATGCAGCTCATGATCGCCGAGTTCCTGTACCGCTCGGCCGTGTACCTCGGGTACCCGCCCGACGACCACGTCTGGGTGCCCGGCTTCCGCGAGAAGAAAAAGTTTTCGAGCAACGACGTCAAGCGCTGGCGCCGGCTCGCGCTCTTCGACTGGGCCGCCGAGGAGCGCGCGTTCGCGCAGGACGAGGCCGAGCGCCTCGCACTGACATCGTCGCGCGCGTCGTCCCGCTGGACCACGCGCCTGACGGCCAACCGCATGACCGCGGTCGGCACGAGCAGCAGCCGCGGCAGCGCGCGCGAGTCGTCCACGCACGGTCTCCGTGCGACCGTGTCCAACTGGCTCCACCTCGGCCGCAGCAGCACGCGCGAGCACCGCGCCGGCACGACGACTTCGGCCGCGCTCGTGCCGCTCCAGGCGGCCGCGCCCCACAAGGAGCGCCCGCTGCCGACGCTCGTGCTCGAGCCGCCGCTCGTGCCCTCGGACAAGGACCTGTCGCTGCTCGTCGAGATCGCCAACTCGTGTGTCTCGTACGGCGCCATCCGCTTCACCGAGCGCCAGATCCGCAAGCTCTGCAACGTGCCCATCCGCAAGTGATCAAGTTATTAGAATTGGCTCGGACCGCAAGTCAGCTTCTCGTTTGGAAAGGAGCCGACTCGGCGCTCCGCACCTTCACGTCCAGGCGTCGTCGTCCACGCACTGCCTCGCCAGTCGTAGTTGTTCAAAAAACCCAGTCCATGTGCTGTTATTTAATGTAAGCCGAGCGGCCCCACCGCCCAAGGGCGGCCGGGGATGCGCTGCGCCGTTCTAGTGTACACGATTGTGTTTCTGTGTGTCTTCTCGATGTGTGTGTTGCGTCGGAGAGTCAGCAGTGCGACCCATGTGGGCGTCCTTCGATCGGTACGCGTCGGTCGCTCATAAAAAAACTTGCGCTCTCCCCCCCGTTCATATCCAATTCGATCTTCGCTTAGATCCACCCATCTTCCTCGACGAGCAGCTCCAGCGTGACCATTTCCTCGACGTCCTCGGTCGTGAAGAGCGAGTCGCCGGTATTCAGGCAGTAGTTGACCACTTCACAAAGCTTCGTGAGCTTCGCGAGGTCCGGTGCGGTGACCACGTCGTCGTCGTCGGTCTCTTCCTCGGTCACCGACGAGCTCGAGTGGCTTCGTCCGGACGGACCCGTGGCCGAGGCCTTGTTCTTTGCAGCGGCCTCCAGGACTTCCTTGCCGCCACACAGTAGCGGCGGCTCGATCGACTCTTCGGCGCTCCAGTCGTGGCGCGCGAGTCGACGCCAGTAGCGGATCTCCTCGTTCGAGATCGAGACCTTGGCGCCACGGCGTGTGCTCGTGCCGCGGAGAAAGCACATCGAACGCTCCAAAAAGTCCTGCACCTTAATGGCCGTGCGGCGCTGGTCGTGGGCCTCAAATTGGCACACTCGCACCAACACGTCATCGTAGCTTTCAACGGGCGTGTAGGCCCCTTCGGCGGGAGTGAACGCGACCTTGTGGTTGAAGCGGATGTGTTTGTCGCCAAACACGTTGTTCTCGTCCGGGAGCGGGCTTGACGGGATCGAGTACTCGCCGTCGTCGTAGCTGTCCCCGCGATTGAGCGACTTGGTCGCCGAGGACCGTGAGATGCTCGTACGATCCTTCTCGAGATCCAGATCGACGCTGTTGCGGCCAAGCAGGCGCGCCTGAATGGGCAGCTTGCGCCAGATTTTGGAGATCAAGTGAGTCGCCTGTTGCGGCTCCATAAAGTCCATGCTGACGGAGCGACGGCTGAAGCCCCGCGTGCGAGGCTGCGAGTCCTCGAAGGCGTCGTTCTCTTCGTCTGAGTCCGAGTCCCACGACGGCGATGCCTTGCGTGAGCCACCCTGGCGGGGCTTGACGATGGTTGCGACATCATCGACGATCATGGTCGACGCACGGTCGGCCGTGCGCGTCTTCTCCTGCTGGCGCTGCGAGAAAGAGTACGAGTTGGACGACGCAGTGGACGACGTAGAAGAGCGCACGGCGCTCGAAGCCGCACGGGTCCGTGCTGAGTTCTCTCGTCGTAGTTGGCTCTCTCTCACCGTCGCGGCCGTGCTGCTACGCGTCCGTGCGGCCGGCGGTGCGAGTCCGTTCGGCGCTGCTCCGGAAGCGGACGCCGCCGGGGTCGAAGGCTTGGTGGTAAACATGTTGGCGCTACTGGAAGATGGTTTTGTGTTGTTTGTGTTGTTCAAGCCGGCACTGCTGTGCGAAGAAGAGGAGAAGGACGGCTGGTTTTCATACGTCGTCTCGAGGGCGCGGCCACTCAGACTTCGGCGCAGCTGTAGCGGTGGTGGCCGATTTGAGGACGCCATCGCCTCGCTGTGGCTCACGGACCGCGAGAGTCCTGGCGGTGGAGCGTAACTGCTGCTGCTGTTGACTGCGCGCGGCGTCGAGCTCGAGTTGGTCGACGAGACCGAGTTGGAGCGGCCATACATGTCGACGCGCGACGTGCCCGCGCGCGGCGTCGCGGCCGTCGCGCCGTACGCGGACGCGACTTTCTCGGCTTCTTTCTGGGCCTGCTTGGCGTGCTTCTTCTCGCGGTGCTTTTCCTTCCAGCTCGAAAAGGAAAACGACGACCGCCGCTCTTTCTTGGGCTTACTTGACTCGGTGTTGAACATCTCGTCGGCAGCCGCCGCAGCTGCGGCCGAGAGGTCGGCGTCGCCGTATCCTTTGGCGCTGAGGCTCGAGGTGCGGCCCCCATCCGAGCTGGTCGTGGACGTCGTGCCCGAGAGCGAGAAGGACGCGAGCGCGCCGCTCAGCGAGAACGAGCCGCTGCTCGAGCGGCGCCCCGCCGACGAGCTGCCCAGCGATGGCGACCGCAGGATCTTCTTGAAGCCCGAGTACATGTCCTTGGCCTTGTCACTCATGGCGGCCGGTGTTTTTACTTAACAGTGCGTGGCGTCGTCAACCCCAGTCCCGCGGCGCCGCTAGTCGGTGTGGCCAGTGGACTCACGCGGATCAAGTGAAGACACAGAGCGCCACCGTCGCGCGGGAGTGTCGCGGTCGGAATCTGTCGCGTGGATGCGTTCCCGGATTCTTCCGTTTGCGATCGCGGGTGACTGAGAAATGGCGCGCCGAGGGCCAGCGCGAGAGACAGGGAGGGAAGGCGGCACGGCGGGCCGATCCAGTCGAATGTACGGCGATCGAGGCGCTCGGAGGGGAGCGTCGATGGACCGTGGAGGGGCGTGAAGTGGGGAAATGCCGGCCTTGAAGGGGGGAGGTCAGGGAGGAGCGGAGAACGAGATTGGCTGGTTACGGTTACCGAGCCACACCGCCCCATGCAAAGACCAAGAGAAACGGGGGCCGCATCCAACCAGGGACAAGCCAAAAAACACGAAGCAAGGGAAGGAAGGGCGAAGGGGGGGGAATCCAGGTGGGTACACAAGGCCCCGTAACCCCCGGCGTACCCATTTGACACGCGAAACGCCTGCGGCGATTGGCGAAAGGAACACCTTGTTTTGAAATGGTTACGATGGAAGCGACCGTGCTCTGGTTTTTGAGGTACAAATTCCCGCACAGTGGGATGTTGCAGCGGCCGCAGCTGCCACGGTTTTTGCCCGTGGCTCCCACAGCCAACAACACCAACACAACAATTGGGGGGAGGGAGATGGGCGCGAAAACAAGCGAGCTGAATTTGGCTTCCTGGAAGTCAGTTAGCAGCTTGGCGACCGGGAAGCCATTTCCCACACGGTCCTACGACTACGACTACCTGGTACTACTAGCAGTCGTTCGTGGAATGTGGAACAGGACATGGCTTCGCTCGTGTCAAGACGATGATGGCGGGTCTCACGCCACCACGACAGAGCTGTAGCTTTTCGGATCATTCCTGTGAGTGGCACGATCATTTATCCTCCATGTGCGGGACGCCAAAACGACGTGTTAGCGGAGCAAGGAATGGCTCCGACGGGTACTGGACAATTGGGAAATGTTGCATGAATGGTTGATCGGGCAAGCAGCTCGGCGTCACACTTTGTAGTACGACGGTCGTGTCCGTGTCGTCGGCAGTTGAGTCCTTCGTTTAATCTCTGCTGCACCTGTCTTCGGCTAACCATCACCTTGACTCGACCCCCACTTGGCTGTTGGCAGGCTTGGCGGAGACGAGGCCCGCATCTTTGGAGAAAAATGACCCAGTTTATTTAACCTGTATATATTCCAGGCCAATCTCATCCACCCGCCTTTGTGTCGAGCGAGCGTGAGGCTGCGCGCGGATCGAGATCCGCGCCTCGAGTGACGCCAAGCAAAGTCCTTCACGCGCCGAGCCCGGTCAGGATAATTGCGCGAGTATCAGTCGAGCGACACGAAATACAACGAGCTCATTTGGAGGAGACGACGAACGGAGTCGGATCCCTAAGCGCGCTTCGGGCGGAATCGCGGGGCCGGCGGGGCACGGCTCTTACGGGTGGCCACCGAACGACCACGGACGATGCGCTGGTGGATAGCGGCTTCGACGCAGTAGTAGTTCTTGATGTAGATCTTCGGGAGCGCGTACGACTCGTACACCGAGGCCTCCTTCAGGTCACGGATCGCCGACTGGTCAACGATGTTGCTGTAGAGAGGGGCATATTCGTCAGAGAGGAGCTGTTTTTCAGAGCACGGCGCATCGTCGCGAAAGGGGGGCCAACGCACCGCACAACGAAGCGCTTGATGGCCTTATCCTTCGGGATGAGCTTGGCCGTCGACACGCAGCACACGCGCTTGACGTGGCCACGTCCCTTCTTGTTACGTCCGTGGTTGCGGCGCTTGACAGTCATGTTTTCTCCGTTGACTTTTTCTCCAAATTGGGGCAGTGCACTGCTCGGGTGTGTGGGAAACAACCTGCACGCAAAGCCCAGCGCCTCGCCGCCACCAACTTTTGTGGGGACGCAACCCACCAATCAGCGCAGGTCCAGTAGTGGGATCGCCTCATTGGCCGAAATGCAAATCCGACCAAAACAAACAGGAGGTTCGCATAGTCACTGGGGCGAGGGAATGTGCTCGTCCATGCGAGGCAGGCCGATGCACGAGCAAGGTTGTGCCGTGGAGATCAATGCGGAGGCGAGGGAGAACCCCTCTCGTATGCGGCGGTGGATTGTGTTTAGTACTACGTAGTATGATGGACTAAAGGGAAATACATGGATCTGCGATGTGACGTATGAACGCATCGCTAGACGAGACTCCCACATGAATAGCGATGCAGCTCGACCTTCGAGATACACCAGCATCTATTGCGGACACAATAGCGTCGCTTTTTCTATGAGGGGATATTGACGAGTACGCATCTGGGCATGAAACTAGGGCCTCAGATGAGGTTCATGTAGAAGGAGGGAATAGCCACACAATATCTAGCAATTGCGTCGTCAATATATTCGACTCAATTGGCGATTCTTGGGTTTCGTTCGTTGCCGTATGCATCACTCTTGGCCTCCAATCTTCTGTATATCACACGTCGCGCGCGAAGAGGGTATCTACTTCAGGTGCTTCATGATCTGGGGCACAGACTGTTCGGTGGACAAACACAAGCAACGATGAGCAGCCGCATCAATCGCACCCATGCATGGGGGGGGTACCAAAGGGGTCCAGTTACGTACGCATTTGTCGATGCAGTGAAGGAAGTCGAAGTACTGGCCGTCGCAAGCGCCGACGCCCTTGGCCTTAATGCGGTCCACGCAGGCCTGGTACTTCTCGAAGTAGGCCGCGCACTTCGGCTCGCAGGCCTTGCGGATCTGGGGCATCACGTCAACAGGTTCTTCGTCCGCCTACGCGTTCACCATACAAGCACGAGACGGTCAGTGATCGGTAGTCATACACCCTCGGCGCGCTCCGCGGCGGGCAGTCTAGACGCTGTGGTGAGCGTACCATGGTTTCTCCGATATTCGTGCGACTGATCCTCTCGCGGAAAATGGACGGCTGAACAAACAAAAACCCTCGGAAAAACCGGTAGCTACCGGTCAAACGCGTGTGAAGTAGCGCGACAGCACAGAAACATGCACCACCCAAACCAACGTGGCCCACGGTCCTGGGCATTCACGATTAGCTGCTTGAACACACCACTTGGGGCATCCAGGTTATGTCAATTGCTGATGCGAGAAGCATGTTGCCCCTTGCGAATAGATGGTTCGTAGCGGTGAGCTAGATGCTCATCATGAGGCTTCCCGTGGTGGGCCAGTGCGACGAGGTGGTCAATTCTGCTCAAGTCAAAACGTGCGGTGGTCCGCGTCCTGAAGTAACGATAACTAATGCGTTTTTACGTAAATATAAAAGGTAATTACTCGGTTTTGGTGGTGGGATTGCCGCTCTTGTGGAGTGCTTCCGTCGCGAGGCTTGGGGCGTGTGCGGCTCGGAAGATTGTGGACTGGTCCCCAGCCGAACGCGTCTCCCCCATCTTCACCATGCTGGCCCGTAGTGTGCGCGCGCTGGCCGCGACCGCGAGCAAGAGCTCCACGCGTGCCTTCCGCTCCTCCGCCGTCGTGCAGAGCGGCAGCTTCGTGCAGGTAAGAAGGAATCGTTGCGGTACTGGAAAGATCCGGAGCGCACCCCCTCTGACGTTTCGACATCGCACCACCAGCACCGTGACACCGATGACAACAACGCCGACACGGCGTTTGACTTCACGCCGGAGAACTACGAGCGCGTGCACGCGATCCTCGACCGCTACCCGGAGAACTACAAGGCGTCGGCGATCATCCCGCTGCTCGACCTCGCGCAGCGCCAGCACGGCGGCTGGCTCCCGCTCGCGGCCATGAACAAGGTCGCGCGTATCGTGGACGCCAAGCCCATCCAGGTGTATGAGGTCGCAACGTTCTACACGATGTTCAACCGTGAGAAGGTCGGCAAGTACTTTATTCAGCTCTGCGGTACCACGCCGTGCATGATCTGCGGCTCGGAGGAGATCAAGAAGACCATTGAGAAGCACCTCGGCATCCACGAGGGCGGTGCGTGACCCTCACCTTGTGTGGACACTCGGATCATGAGTGATTTCTCACGTTTTTTTTGCTTTTTTTTTTTGTGCGTGCAGAGACGACTGCCGATGGCCGATTCACGCTCCGTGAGGTCGAGTGCCTTGGCGCGTGCGCAAACGCCCCGATGGTGCAGATCAATGACGACTTCTACGAGAACTTGACGCCGAAGACGACGATCGAGCTGCTCGAGGCGTGCAAGAAGGACGCCCCGCCGCCGATGAGCAAGTGGGGCTCGCTGCCGATGAACGGTCAGCTCTCGTGCGAGGGCCCGCAGGGCAAGACGTCGCTGAAGTGGGAGAAGCACCCGCCGGCCGGTTTCCGAATGCGCCCGGACAGCGAGCTGCAGCCCAAGGTGGACCCGGCCAAGATCAAGGAGGAGATGCTGTACTAAACGTCGGCGGGATGGCAATAGAGCAGAGCCGCCGCGTCACCTCCATGTGGTGATCACGTACTCTCCGCTTCGTTCGCATCGTTTGTCCACCACGCTCGTAACTCAATAAAATAAATGCTCGACAAAAACGAGAGTCTCATTCTTCAAAAATGCGGCGGGATCAAACACATTCCCGCAGTGGGGAGGGTAGGTGGGCATTCTACAACGATACCGACAATGGTCTTCAGCTGCCGAATATTAGCGACCGGCAGAACAGCAACGATGAAGCTGTGGCCCATCCTGAGATGTGGCCAACGAGCAGACCGATGCAAGTCACGGCCGTGTAATCCGATACCGTGACGATTTCTTGCGGCTTCCGGTCCGACGCGGACGGGTCACCAAGTAGACTGGCGCTCTTGTCGCCCAAACGGCGACAGTAATGGATGCCAGCAACGCCAACCACCGCAAACTCCACGGCAAGCGTGTGAGTTAGACTCTCGATATAGCCAAACGAGTGTGCGCTCGAGCAAAGAAATCCTGTCGCCAGTGACAAAAGCAGCGGCGCCAACTTGGCGAGCGACTCGCCGACGTGGGGCCGCAGCGAGTGGCCGTAGAAATCATACAGTTTGCGCTTCTCTTCGTCCGCGAGTACCTCATATGCTGCATCGTACAGTCCATTGAACCCGTCAATGGCATCCTCGAGCGGGCACAGGTGAGTCGCGTTCTGTACCTTGTTTGATGGCCTGGAAGTCCTCCGGCGCCGCGTCCGGGTTCTTGTCCGGGTGGTATTTCAGCGCCATCGACCGGTACGCCTTCACGATCGCGGCCGAGCTGCATATAAAACGGCGCCGTTAATCGGGATTCCGCGTTGAATCTTGTTCGCGGGGCCCCGCATCATCGCATGGATTCCCACGTTCGCGTACCTCGCATTGCGGTCCACGTTGAGCACGGAATAATAGCACGACGAAGGCTGAAACCGCGCCATCTCGGTCTGCGGACCCACGGGCGCGCTCAGTCTCTCCGCCACCCACGGAACTGCGCCCTCGCTCACCAGTCTTGCGCACGCGCGCGGCGTCAGTTGACTGCCCGCACTTTCTCTCTTCAAGCAAGGCTTGGGGGTTCACGTCACATGGGGATCGAATCGACCAGCGCGTTTCTGTCGCGTGGTCCACATCGGTTTTGTACTCAATTATAGCCAATCACAACTACTAAACGCCCGCAATCGTGCATATCATTGGCCAATATAGAGATGTAACTGCGATGTGCACCATCATTCTCGTCGCCCTCCTTCTTTTGTGTGTGGGGCGGGGTTGACTTTTGGTGCCCGCGAAGCCAGAAGACAGAACGAGGAGGAAACAACCTTCCTGGCTCCTCCCCATACATCCATCCACACCGACCCACACGGAGAGAGCGAGACGAGGAAGGAATGAGCTTTGCCGACTTTGCCGCGGGCGGCGGCGCCAAGGGGAACATGGGCATGAGCGGCGCGATGGGCCAGCGCGCGAACGCCAGCGTCGCGCTGGGCCCCGGCGCCGGCAAGACCAACAAGCACGTCGAGGCCGCGTCGCTCAAGCTCGAGCAGTTCCAGCGGCAGGTCGTGGCGATCAAGCGCGCGGCCGCGCACGACAGCCACGCCATGGTGCGCAAGGGCTCGGCCAGCGGGCTCGCGATCGACGACGATCTCCACGACCGGATAAAATTTGCGTGCCTGCTGCAGCAAGAGATCGCCAAGGCGCTGACGCTCATCCCGCAGGACGCGACCAACTCGCTCGTCAAGCGCAAGCTGTGCAAAGACTTTGAGGCCATCTCGACGCAGCTCGAGACGGCGGTGGTCAAGATCTCGGCGCGCGAGCAGGCCATGCAGGAGGCGCTCATGGAGCAGCAGAAGGCGTCCCACCAGGGCAAGATCGTCGCCGAGCACCAGGGCCAAGTGGTCGAGTTTGAAGAGCTCGAGAACGAAATCGCCCACAACGAGGCACTCATCGAGGAGCGCGAGAAGGACATTGAGAATATCCACAAGAGCGTCGCGCAAGTGCACGAGATCTTTCGCGACTTGGCGACGATCGTGCAGGAACAGCAGACGGCGATCGACGATATTGAAACCCACATCCACGAGTCGCTGGAGCAGACACAACAAGGCCTTGCCGAAGTCAAGAAGGCGTCTGAGATGCAGCGAACGTGTGCGATTCAATAGAGAGCAAGGGAGCGATACGTTTTAAGGGTAAAGTGGCCGAGACGCTAGCCGTGTCTTCGGCACATCGACGACGATGGTACGATTATATAATGCACCACATCCATTTACTACTCGTTCTCTACTGCTGCGCTCGAGCGCATCATATGATCTCTTACAGCACAGTGGCGCCGTTCTGTGTGATCAGTCGTTTCTGTGGAGACCGGATGCCTCAATTGGCACAGACGTTTCGTTTCGTTCCCCGGTTTCGCGATCCATTCGACCAGCAATGCCTCCAAAGGTCGGGATGCACTCTGTTCGAAGTCGCGACCATGAGTGAGAGCAGTCTTGCTTTCAATGACGAAGCCGAGCGCCAAGCCCGTCCAGGAAGCATTGACGACTCGCACAATCTCGCAAGTCGGCTTGCGGCCCTGGAGCAGTCTGTGGCCGACAAAAACCGCGCCCTCGACGAGCTGAATGAGACGTCGGGAGCCTTCAAGCTACTCAACGAAAAGCAAGTTGCCGAGCTAAATGCCAAGGATCTCTTGTTGGCACGGAAAAACGAGCGCATCGAGGAACTTGTGCAACAACTCAAGGAACGCGAGAACCATGCGCAAGCAAAAGAACGAGTCATCCTGCAAATGCAACTCAAGACCCAGGACCTCGAAGGGGAAATCCAGGACCTCAAAGACCAGCTAGTCAAAGAAGAGGAAGAGTTTGCGATGATTAGCGCTGCGATGGAGACAAAAGAAAACCAACTCAGCAAGAAAGCGGAAGAGATCATGACGCTGAAAGATGTTGAGAAGCGGCTTCACAAAGACATTGATCGCCTCCAAGTGCAGATGCGCAGATTGGAGAAGCAGGTGGTCGACCTGCAACCAGAAACCATGGACGCATGCCTGTCTCCACGTAGCTTTAGCGAGAATCAACTCATTCAACTGCGCGATGACGCCATCAACGCAAAGACAAAAGAAATCTGGATTCTCACTGGCCAGAATGACCAACTACGGCTTCAGCTTGACGAACTCGAGGCAGAGCTGGAGCGGCTGCAGACAAGCTACGTGTCCAAAGAGAACGATTTGGCACGCCGTGATAGGAGGATCGAGAAGCTCGAGGCTGAGATCGACGGATTACAAGTGAGTAAGCAGCGAGCCGAAGGTCGAGAGCGAGCCATAGAAATCGCGACAACACAAAATGCAAAATTGCTCCAAGCGCTCCAGGCACTTGAAGAAGAATCAGGAGATTTAAAACGCCGACTAGATCAAGCGGAGAGAGAGTGTCTCCAATTGCGGCAGTCCCATCGCCAAAACCTAGAGAAATCAGCTGTCAACGAAGTCGAGGCGATCCATAAAACAAAGGAAGTCGAGCACAAATCAAGCATGCTGAGTGCACTACAAGAGAAACTAGCTCGAGAACGCAAGGCACTCCATGAAGAGCTAGCCCAAGAGCGGATGAAGGCACAGCTCGAGGTAGAGAAGCTACAGTCTGAACTCGTGATGCGACGGAACAAACAGTACGAACTCACGCTGCGACTGCAGGAAGTGGAGGCCAAGCTTCACCATACAAACGACGAATTGGAAAGAGTCAACGAGCAACTCATTGTGACTAAGATGCGCATGGAGGAGGCGGAGCGAGTTCTGCATGATTCCCTCATCTGGAAACGAGCGCTTGAAGACGAGCTGGCAATGTGCCGAAACGATGGTGAGCAAACGAAAAAGGGCCTGGAGAAACAACTAGGTTCTTCACAGTCGGAGGTCACAACGCTGCGTGTGCAGCTCAATGAGCTCAAGGAAAGCCTTCTTACTACCTTGGACGAGGGAAAGAAAAAGGATTTTCGCATTCAAGACCTACGGCGCTCCATCGACGCGAAAGACCAGCTACTAACGGAGCAAAAAGACCGCATTACCCGACTCGTGCAAGAGGTCACGAAGGGCGGTCAAGCGCGAGCCGAGTTGGTGTTGGAGAAGGAGCTATTGAGTGAACAACTAAACCGGATCAAGCAGCAAATGGCGGATTCCCTTCGTGAATGCCTGGAACAGCAGCGACGAGTCGAGGAAAAGAGTAAAAAAGAGACAGCGAAGGTGAAGGACCTCGAAAAGGAGCTCGCAAATGTTCACCACGGTAAATCCAAGCTCCTTCGGCTCTTCATTACTACATACAGCGCACTAGCTGTGGCATCGGTTGGATCTGCAAAGAGCCCCATGTCATCATGTCTCGATCTACGTGAGTGTTGGCTGTCGGATGGTGATATCGCGCCGGTCTGCACTATGCTCGAGACTAGCAATGCATTGCGGAAGATGTTGACCCGCGTGGATCTGCGTTGCAATAGAGTCACTCAGGAAGGAGTTCGTCCTCTCGTTCGATTCCTGCGGCAATGTTTACAACCAACAAATCTAGTCTCAGCTTCCTACGTGCGGGAGTTTGATTTGCGAGGCAATTTCGTTTCTATCGAGGGAATCCGTATTGTCGCCAACGCACTCGAGGGGATGGCTTGTCCAGACCAATCCAGAGATGCTCCATTCGCCAAGGTCATGGTGATCAGTGGCGGCCGCATCGAGTGCTATCCCGACACAAATGTCTCGAACAACGAGATTCCTCTTCTCACGGTAGACATCACGGAGAATGGAGATCCAGACACATTACCAGCTCACTCCACAGCGAGCGAATACAAGCAACACAACCGCAGGAAGCGCGATGACGGGATGCAAGGGGGTATAGCGACTCGGATGGCTTCTTCCGTCGATCCAGTGTTGCAAGAGATCTATGGACAAGATTTGGTGGATACATTCATGGGCGACACCGCAAAACCGTCTATCGATCCAACATCAAGTCGCGCACGACGCAAAAGCACGGAACGCACTCGTCTTGTCGCGAGCATCGAAAGTGACGGAGCTGATATTCCAACACCGCCATCTCTTCTGCCATCGCACTCAACTCTCATCGACGTGCCCGTGCTTTCGAACGCACACACGACATCATCTCCACGTGTGCAGTCTATCTCTAATGCTCGCGACTCTACTCGCGCACCCTTTTTGAGTTCGTCGGCCTCTCTTCCTCGATTGTGAGGCTCTTTACAGCCTGGCGACAAAGCGAGCAATCCTCTTTTGCGTCTCCTCCGTAACCCTGCAGGCCCATACAAATGGCGTTGTGAGGGTTGTGAATGAGTTGGACATACGCTCCTGTATCCACTTACCGTTGAGCATACTTCACAGCGCCTTCTAGTTCCACGGGTGAATGCACGAGGGCATAATCGTCGACGATGCGCTTCCCGCGTGCATCGTCGCGCTTCTTCCCCTTGATCGCGTCTTGCTCAATGCGTCGGCGGCGCCCGACAAGATCTTGAAGGGCGTCGGACACACGGAGACCTGGAGGGAACTCGTGAGCCAGCCACTCGAGCGCAAGCGGCGTGCTAAGGTTACAAACACACGAATTAGAAAAGCGTTCGCCCACCGTGTCGAAGAGAGCAACTTACCGCGGAAGTTCATCGATGGTGACGGGTAGTGGAGCTGTCGAGGAGGTCTGAAGGCACTCTAGCCACGACAACAAACCCTCAAGTGCGAACAGCTGGATGAAAAATGTGTACGCCTCGATGGCCTCCACACGCGCTGTCTCTCGCATGTAGTTTTTGCCCAGTCCATGAACCTGTCTATCCGTGTAGATGGCCTCACCCGTGCCGGCCAACTGGATCGTCGCCTTGCCTTCAGCCTTGATCAGCTGAGAACGTGCATCTACGTCATCAACATCATCAGTGCCCCAGAGAATCAAGCGCTCCAATACACGTGAAACAAAACGCACCGATCATGCTCTGCACAATCTCCGGGCGAAGAACCGCCCCATCCACTCGCGTGCGCTTGGAGCGATTCCGCGTCGCAAACTTGGATTCATTCCGCAGTACCGTGAACACGCTGTGCTTGAGCACCCACGCTGGCGAGATCTCGTTAATCGCCGGTGACAGCTCGCGAATGTTGTGGCCTGGAGAATTGATGAGCGCAAATGGCATCTCAACGCGCTGCGGGAGCGTCGACACACCGGTCGCGATGACAGAGTACGCAGCCTTCTGGAAGTTGCTCGGGAACTTGACGCAGCATCCGAGGCCGAAGAACACGCCCTCGCCGGGCAGTAGTTCCTGGTCGGGGGCCTTGAGCGTGTGGTTGCTACCGACATTGGCACCGTAGCCAATGTTGCCCTTGCCCTCAGGCCACACGCTCGCAATGAGCAACGCTTGGTGGTGGAAGCCCACAAAAGGACCCACGAGACTCGACGTGATCTCCCCCTCAGCGACGCCCGTGTTGGGACCAATGATCGAGCTCATGACAATACCATGGCGCTCAACATGGGACGTGTCACACAAAAGCGAGCCGTCGACGAACGCGAGGTCTTCCACGGTGGAGTTCCACTGGACGATGGAGTTGCGCACGATACTCTTGCTCTTGATCGTCGTCTTCTCGTGTTGCGTCGAGAGCACGGTCGAATTGACAAGCTCCGAGTCGTGAACGGTAGCGTGCGCACCAATGAAACTCGCCTCGACCGTCGCGCAGTCCACCACGGTCGCATGCGACGCGACAATCGCGCAGCGCGACGTCGTCTCCTCGGTGAGGCTTTCCACGAGGCGGCGGTGCTGGTCGAGCCGCTCGGCGTCGGCGCGCGCGGTCGCGATTTCCACGGCGAGTTGGAACGGCATGTCGGCGAAGACTCGCACGTCGCGGCCGCCGACTTCGACGCCGACGTGGACGGTGCGGCCGCTCGAGAAAGTGCACTCGGCTGCGCTTCCTCGCGTCACGCTGCCGCAGTTGACGACGCACGCGAACGAGTCGACAAGCACACCGCTCAGCGATCTCGTGTCGCGCACGAGCGCATTGTCCAGCACCACGGCATCACGTAACGTGGAGCGGTAGCAGCCCGCACGTAGGCGCGCCGTGCCAACGTCCACGTCGCGGTCGAAGCGCCCGAGTACGACCGTTCCCTGGAAGTCGCAGTCGCGGATACGCGTGGCGTCCACGGGCGCGCTCGCGTCGGTCTTGCGCACGCGGCTCCAGTCGTCGGCTACGGAAATCATCGTGTGGTCAGGAGACCGAATCTTGAGACGAGCGGTTCGTCTACATACATACCCGTGTTGCCATGGCGCTCGAGCTGCTTGATGTCGCGCGCCGTGAGCGCGTGGAACGGCTGCGCGAACAGCGCGGCGCACTGCTGCACGTAGCGCACGTGCGGCGACGCGGCCTCCGCGGGCAGAGGACGAGGAGCCATAGACAAGTCTCACAAAGGAAGTGTCTGTGGGGGAGGGAGTTCAGGAGCTCTTCGAAACTTCAGTTCGTGTTGCTAACTCAATACACTTGGGCCCTGCACCCAACGGTTAATTACCTGTATTTACCGATAACCTCTTACCTAGTGATTGGGTGTCATAAATCATTGTTCTGATACTTCAGTACCTCATGAGAGTACTTGTCACAACCGATATTGAAGTTGTCAATGATGCGGGTCATTGGCGCCCTTCAGTTGGGTGGAGCTCTCAATGGTGACCAACCAGTACCGGTTCAGTTCAACTCGCTCACGGCGAGCCACTGGCAGCAGTGTCGCCATCATGGACGGTTCCCACGTCGCGTTCGAAGTATCTTACAATGTTATTGTGCGTCCCGTCCAAACTCAGTAGACGCCACGCTCAGAACGACACTCGCGTCGCTGGTTTGGCCGAGCGCTCGCGCGCCGTTTGCCGCCGGATCAGCTGAACGTACTCCCACTGGGCCGTTGGCTCGGTTAATCCCAACGCACGGGCTTCCTTGTAGATCGAGGCCATCGACGTGGCTGGCGGTGGACACTTTGTGACGATTGGTGTTCGTGGATTCGACGGTGGCGGCGTACTGGTCACCGATGCTGAGGAGCTCTCCATGGTGCCGGCTGCGTTTGCTTCGGATGAGGGAGGCGGCCGCCGTCGATATGTGTTGGGCGTTGCACTGTCTCTCTCTTTGGCCTCCTCCTCGATGGCCGCGACGAATGACAGCTGCCGTGCAGCGATGCTCTCGGCGTCATGACGATTGTCTCCCATCGATAATGGCGAAATTGGCGACGCGAACGATGGAGACGACGAAGAGGATGCCAAAGGGCCACTACCGCCTAACAGCGACCCAGTTTGGAGCGACGACGCGGAAGGAGTCGAAGACGTGTTTTCTTTGTTCTCGTCCTCGATCTGAGCGCCCTCCCGCGACGGCGAGAACTGGAGCGACGCAAACGATGGCGTCAGCACGTCCGGTGCATGCTCCGCTATGGACGACAACGCCGGCGACGAGAAGGTGGACGCGGCATAGCTGCCACCTGTACTGGCGTTGGCGTGGGCTCGTGTCACCGGTGTCGGTGTCGTCGGCTCGCTTAGGTGGGTCTTGTTGGCGCTGTCTTGCGGAATGGGCGAAAGATCGATCGAACCAAAGCTCAGTCGCGTCGGCACGACGGGCGTGAGCGGTTCGCGAGGCAGCGGTATCCGCTCCGTGGCGTGGCCGCTCCGATTGGAACTGGCACTGCCAGCGCCGTACCGTTTAGGAATGCGGTGGTGTCGAAGCGCGAGCTTGGTCGCTGGGATCGGCAGTCGCGCGAGCCGCTGTTGGCGCTCGCGCACCCGTGCCTCGCACACTTGGATCGTGTCCACGCACCGCCGGTGGAGCTCGCGCCAGCGCGCCGGCGAGTCGCTGGTCGCGCTGCGCCACGCCGCGGCGTACTCGCCCACGGCCATGGCAGTCTCTGTCGTGGGTGGTTTGCTCTGTTCTTCGACTTGTTGCCGCTCCCGTTCGAGGACCTCGGCGGGGGTGCGCAGCACTCGAAACTGTTGCTCGTCCTCGAAAAAGGTGGCTGACCGCAGCGGTGTTTCTTGCTGGTCTGTCTCGTCGTGGCGCGCGACGAAATCACCGTCCAGAGACGCGGTCGTGCCCGTGCTCCAGCGGCGGCGGCGGCGCAGGCGGTGCGGAGGGAATTGGAACGCCGGCGGCGAGAACGCGCGTGGCAGCAGCGTCGCGAGCCCGTCGATACTCCAGTCGAGCGACGAGCCCGTGGCGCAGCAGGAGCAACGGCCACCGCTGCCGCGGACTGCACCGTCGCAGGTGCAACCGCCTGCGACGTTGCGCAGGGTTTCTGCCGTGTCACTGCCGCTGTCACTGCCGCTGGCACTGCCAGCGTCGCTGGCGTGCTCTGCCATGGCCGCGGCAAAGCACGGGAACGGATCGCGGCCGCTGCGGCGCGCGTCGAACGGGTGCCGCGGCATGGCGATGGCGGAGGAGGAGGAGGAGGAGGAGGAAGAGGAAGAGGAGGAGCCTCCGCTGCCGTAGCGGACCGAAACTTGGGTGAAACGTACCCCCAAAGTTGGTCCGTTGGGCACTTCCCGCGCCGAGCGGCAGTTTCCCGCCAAAATAAAACCCTCGACCCATACAAACATCAAGTATATCGATTTCCAGAGGGGAGCCAGTGAAGGCATTCCTAAAAGCTCAGCCCGCTGACCGTGACGATGCAGTACATGGAGCGGTTGTGGTCCTTGTGCTTGTCGCTGGGCCACTTGACGACGTGCGCGCCTGTCGCAGCCAAGCGCGTTGCTGTCAGTGTACACGTGTCGTGTCCATGGCCACACGCCACACGCACCGTCGGTGACCGTGTCCCAGTGGCACGACATGGCCGCGTGGACGCCGGCGCCGTTCTTCTGCATGATGAGTCCGCTCACGACGTACTTGAGGGGCTTGCGTAGCTCCGCGAGGCCGCGCATCACGGCCTCGCAGATCGTGTCGACCCACTGCGCCACGCGCTGCTCGCTGTACACCTCGTCCTTGAGGCAGCCCTCGATGGCCGCGACCACGAGCCGGTCCACTTCCTCGGCCACGAACGCCAGCTCCTCGGACGACTGCAGCTCGTCCGCCATCGCTCACTCGCTCCTGCTGCTCAGTGTGGGTCCAAGGGACAGTGGGAAAGCCCGATCGATCGACTTGTGGCGAAGCGTCGCGGTCCCGCGAAGCGACGCGGTCGATCGATCGATGGGGGGGATCCATCGTGACACACGGGGGCCAATGGGGAGGTGGGGGACTCGACATCCATTATCCTACAATGCCCCAGAGGAGTATGCATGCACTACTCTACTCGGCCTCGACGGCCGCGGGCTGCGTCGGGTTGTGGGCCAGCAGGTACGTGCCGAGCCACCGCACGGCCTCGAGCCCGGCGGGTTTGGCGCGGCACAGCTCGGCGAGTGCGCGCGCCACGACGTCGAGCAGCCGCGTCTCGTCCGTGTGCGTGCGGCTCTCGTTCCAGGCCGCGAGCCCCACGGGCGCACGCGTCAAGTACGCCGTCGCAGCCGGCATCGACACGATCGGCGCCGGGTACTTGATGCCGTGGAGCGACGACGAGAGCTGGTACGCCGCGAGCTCGTTCTGCCCGGCCTCGACGGCGTCGGCGCCTGTGAAGAACGCGTCCTCGACGAGCTCGAGCGAGTCGACGAGCGCCACGTAGCCCTCGAGCGTGCGCAACACGCCCGCGCGCTGCAGCTCGGCACGCGAAAACACGCGCGTAAACTTGGCCGCGCTCGTGTCGGCGCCGCCCTGGAACACGACCGCGGCGATGCCCACGGCGTCGACGTCAAAGAGCCGCACTTCAAACTCCTCGCCGAGAAAGACACGGCGCGCCTTGTAATGGCACCCGCTGTACTGTGCGTCCATGGTGTCCTGGTCGTTCTCTCTCTCTCTCTCTCTGGCGAGGCGGGTCGAAAAGTGTGCCGGTTGGGGAGGGAGGTAGCGTCGCGTCGAACAAAAGAGCAGCCCCTCAGTCCGTCGCGCTATTTGTGGAGACCGTGGACACAGGCCTTTGATGGCGGTCATTGCCAGTTTCCTTACGACTTGGACCCCATGGCGACCGATGCCGCGGCGGCCGACGCGCCGCGTAAGTGCGCGTTCTCCGTGAGGATCGACGCGGCACTCGAGGGCCACGCGTTCCACGCCCCGAGCTTCCGCTTCCGCTTTCTCGACGGCGCCAAGAAGCAGACGCCAGTCGTGGGTGCGGCCGGCTGGACGCCGCTACCTGACGCTCCCGGCACGTGGCGCTTTGAAGTCGCGATCGCCGACGTCGTGGTCACTGAGGCGCTCGCGACGGCCGTGGACGACGACCCGATCGTTGCGTTTGTGCTCTCGGACCAGAGCACCCCGGCTACCACGGGAGGAACAGCAGCGCCTCAGGCCAAGACGTCAGCGCGGCCCACGACCGCAGTGGTCACGCCCGACGCCAACGCCACAGCCCCAACCACTACCACGAGCCACACGAGCGGCCGCGGGCGGCTCATCGCCGACCTGTTCGAGCTCGACGCGTCCGCGTTGTTTGCGCCTGCGTGCCTCCACGTCGAGCAGACCTGGGTCGCGCCGCCGGCCACCTCGACGGAGAGCCTCGCAATCCACTCGGAGGGCGCCGTAAGCCAAGGTGTCGATGACTGCGACAGCGACAGCTTTTTCGCGCGGAAGCGACACGTTACCACGCAAAGCACCATGGCCACGGCACGTAGCCTCTTCGCAAGGGCCTCGGGCATCCGATCGGTTTCAATCCGCATTGGTGTAGACCAGCCGTTGCTCTCTCCGGGACTGCGCCGCAAACTCAACCCGCTGACACTGACCGTGGGCACGGCACGGCGCCTGCCAGGCGTGGGCCACGCCAAGAGCCCCCACGACGTGCTTGCTCGTCGCTGTCGACCGGTGTTCGCGCTCCTGCGGTTCTTCCCAGACTACCGCTTCCCACAGTCGACACGGCTCGTGGTCACACCGGGGCGCGCCCATGGCGAAAAGGCCGACTGGCAGCACACGACGACCGTGCTGTGCGGACGCTGCGGCCCAGCCGAGCTCCAGGACGCGCTGCGAGCCGCCACCATGTCCGTTGAGCTCCACGATCGTGACCTGCTCGAGGGCGCCGAGCGCGACGCGGTCACCAAGCTTCAGACCAAGTGGGAGGCGCTCCACACGACGGGCGTGGACCCGACACTTCCCGCGGTGGCACCGTCGAGTGTGGCATCCCCCGGTGGTAGTGGGCCGTCCGCGCCTTCATCGCGCCACACGACGCCCCGAGGCGCTGCCCCACCAAAGCCCCTGGATGCGTTCGCCGTGGATGAGATCGCGAAGCACGATTGGCGTGTGCTTCTGGGTAGCACGGGCGAGCGCTTTGCGTTCGGCGCCGCGACCTTCCGCCTCGACGAGCTGTTACTGCGCAAGCCCCCGACTTCTACTGCCGAAGACACGCACCACCTGAACGACACGCCAAAGCCCCACGTGTCGCTAAAGCTCACGGCTGACGTGCTCGCGCGCAAGCGGCGCGCGCAGCCCATCGGCGCGGCCGCGCTAGCCGAACCCAACGAAGCGGATGCCCATGGCGCTGACAGTGACCACAATTCTGACACACCGACCGATCGACTCGTGCGCGAGCCGGGCGCGTTCGTCGCTTGCGGGACGACGCTCAGCCTTCATGTCGCGCTGCAGCACGTGCTGCTGCCGCCCCCGACGGGACCGCCGACGCCCTCGTCGCTGCCGCTTTTCGCGCGCTTCGTGGTGCTCTTCCCCTACAGCGATACGACCACGCTCACGCAGCTCATGCGTGTGCTCGAAAGCGTGAATCTGCGCTCGCTGCCGCCTGGAGTGTCGCTGCGCTCGTATCAGCTGACAGCGGATGAACGACTCGCATGCGACAATGGCTCGCTCGACGTGCTCACGGGCTGCATGGTGCTAGACGACGAGCTACGGCTTGTGGTGCTCGAAGGGCTCGCGGATGGGGCCATGCGGGAGGTGTACAAGGCGCTACCGCGCACGAAGCCCCAGAGCGAGCGCTTCCGAATGTACGCCAACGACACGCTGCGGTTCACCAAGCGGCTCTACACGGCCTTCGACGTCGACCTCAAGCGCATCAAGCTCCGGTATGCGCTGCCCCTACTGCTCCAGATGCCCGACATTTACATGCGCACCAAAGTGGCCGAGCCGTGCTACGCCGCGCTCACGCAGCTCATGGAGATGCGCCGCGTCGAGCGGGTTGCCGACGTCAAAGAGCTCGAGCTGTTCCCGACGGCGCAGATGCTGGTCGAGGTGGAGAGCAAGTACGGCGAGAGCATCTCACTCGAAGACATTTACGGTCGCAAGACCAAAAAGACGACAAACACGGCGGCGGCGAGTAAGGAGCGCCATGCGACGGACCCGGCGACCCACGATGAAGCCGCTGGTGTCGAGGGGGAGGGAGAGGAGGAGGAGACGAGAGCCCCACCCGTGCGCCACACGTATACGAGGCTAAAGGCGCCGACTGACGCGACGAACCCGCAGTTTGACGCGCACCGCAAGGCCTACCAGCCACACGACTACTTGGATGAGCGCCGGTACGTCTTGATGTTTAGTGCGAGGATCCTTTCATTGCAAAGTTGGTATGAATGAACCATCTCTCACCTTGTGCAGGAAACAACTCGACGAGCAGCAGCGCCTGTATCGCGAGAAGAGACAGCAAGAGGATGCCATGCTGCGCAAAGACCCGCGAGCGAGCTCGCCGGTGTACTTGTATAGCGGCCAGAAACTGCGGGTACCGATAGTTTGGACCAGTCCATATCCCCGTAGCTCACGCACTGATCTCGATCTCTGCTTTGTGTTGCCGTGTGACGCAGTCTCAAGACGTGCTCCAGGAGGAGCTACGCAAGCGGCTCGCTGGCGACCACCGCGCGACGTACACGTATGGCCCTCAGTTCCAGTCGCTGGCGCTGAGCCTCGTGAATCCGGACGAACTGCGCCAAACCGAAGAGCGTGAAGCGCGGAAAAAGTGGACGACGCAGCGTGGGTTCGTGTACCCAGCGCCGCGCGCCACGGCCGAGTATTACGTCCACCCAGACGCGCCGAGCGAGGCGCGGTGTGAAGACCTACGCGCGCCGTTTGTGGACAACGTCAACCACCCCAAGCCTGTCTCCCGCGACAACAACCGCGACGCCACGGACTCGCGTCCAGAGTTCTCGACGCTTCCCTCGAAAGACCTGGTGTTTGGCGGCACGAACGGTGACGGGTCGGTCAACCCCGACTACTTCCGCAGTGTCCACCTGGGCGGCGAGCAAGCGCGCAAAGAGATGGACGAGGCACTCCAGAGGGAGCAACGGGAGTGGGAGCGCAAACTCGTAGTCGACCGCAAGCAGATCAAGTTCCTCGCGCACGGCAACATCTGCAGCCAGCCGTCGTCCACGGGTCCACAGTCTTCGCAGCTCGACAAGCTCCAAGACATTTTACGCGGGCCAACACAGTCCAAGCCGTTGCGGATCGTCCGCAACGCGACGCTACCCAGTGGGAAGCGCGTGCCACTGTTGCCGCCGCCAGCGTCTATCTTGAGTCTGCAGGCGTACGCCGGCCCTGTCGCCGCAACGTTTGCGAGCACGCTTCGACAAAACGACGAGGGCGTGCCGTTCCTCGCGACCGACGCAACCACCGGCAAGCCCAAGGACTTTCACTTCCCGTCCGTCTCCAACGTGCTCACTCCCCCCGTGAAATTGCACACGACCCACACCGAGATCCGGCACGTACCGGCCGCAGAGAAGCGGGGCTTCTTGTGGGGAAATAGTCACCACTAATAGAGATGCTTTACTTCTGATCGAGACGCTGCAATGCCTCCTCGAATAGTTCGATGCGCTCGCGTAGCATGGCTACCACGGGGTCTGTGGCGAAGGCCTCCATGTCCGCATCCTCCACGTGCGCTCCATGGTCCTCTTCTTTCGTCTCAAGTTCCTCGTGTGGGTGTCTCTGTCCTGGTTGGTCTTCAGCTTCCTGTGCTGTCGACGTGGTCGCGGGTGACGGCTGCGGCGTGCCTTTGACCGGCGATACCTTCTCTTCTTCATCAACGTTTACCTCGCTGCTGGGGACGTCCACCTCACCACCGTCATCGTCACTTCCAAAAAACGAGTTCTCACCCCACGAATGGACCACAAAGCTCAGTAGGCTGTCGAGCGTCTTGGAGGTTTCGGCTGTTATCTCGGGCGGGTCGATCGAGTCGAGCGCTCGCGGCGTCACGGGTGCCGGTTTGAAGACAGGCCCACGCGCGGGTGAGAGCGGTGGTAGCCGAGGGGACCTCCTCTCTTCGACAGTAGGCAATTGCCTCGCTTGGCTGTCTGCGTGGGCCTCGGGAACCATGCCAGGTGATGGCTTTGTTTCTTCGAGAGGAGGATCAGACTCGATCGTTTTGGGTTTCTCTTCCGCTGGCGTTGTTACCTCAGTGGATGTGGAAGACTCGGAATCTACATTCTCATCTGCCATTGGCTCCGCTTTTCCGAATTGCTCTTCATTGACTGGTGATGTCAAGCCTTGTGCGCCTTCGCCCAAGTTTGCCACTGTTTCGTCGTCACCTTCAAAAGCCGCTTTCTCGTCGGGTTTGTTTTTCTGAACCTCATCACCCACCACCTCAGTTTGATCCGCACAGACCGTGTATCCGTTGGCGTCCTTCTCCTGGGTCTCATAGTCCAAGTCGTCGTCATACGCCGCACTATCCGTCAGAAGGGTTGAGTCCTCGGCTGCTTGTGGTGCTTCCGTTGAAACCGCTGTGTCCTCGGATGGAAACGACGCTGGCGTCACAGCCAGTGAAATCGGCGTGTCTCCACCGCTGCCCAGCAAGCTCATGTCTTCGAGGGACATGGAGAGATCGAGCGAAAAGGGCGGTCGACTTGCACGAGGGCCGACCTCATCCACATGTAGCGACTGCTGCACCACATCATCGTAGCTTTCCACGTCCTGCAGCCGTGCAAACGACATTGGAGGCGGCTCCACGGGTGAGTACAATATCGCTTCAGACTTGGCAGCTCCGCTTGTGGGCGCTGGTGGCTGGTACCCGAGCCGCCGGCGGATCCGCTGTATGACCATCTCGGGGTCTTCGAGGGACGCCTCGAGCACCGCCGTACCGTCGAGTCGCGCGTTCTCCGTCGATTCGAGCACGACAAGCCCGTCGTCCACGTCTTCCTCGCTTCGCCAGCTGGCTGATCTCGCACTCGCTGGCCTACCGTGGGCGCTGGCCTGCTGTTGCCACGGAGACGCGCCACGGGAGGAGGATGGGGAGCCGTCCTTCGCCGAGGACAGCGCGTCGTCCTCGGCCTCGGACGCACCGCTGAGCAGCTCGAGTTCCCAGTCCATGGCACTGCGTCGGCCGCCGTCGCTGGGCGACGCCGCTGGCGCGTTCCGCTCGAGCCACCAAAAGTCGGCACGTTGGGCCGTCGCGCGCGCGTCGCGGGGCCGCGGCGACTCGCGGCGGAAGCGCGCAATGTATTTCCCGATCGTCGTCGATGCCGGTCCGTCCGCCAGTGGCAGAGGAGGAGGAGGAGGAGGAGAGAGAGGAGGAGGAGGAGGAGGCGACGCGTCCATCGTGGCACACGGCGTTTTCACTTTTCCGGTGTCAAAAATGCCTCCAAATATTTTCGAATCTCTTTCCATGAAAAACGGAGTTCCACCAAATGTTGTGTAGTGTACACTATCATCTTGCGTAAGGTGTACCACATCATATTAGTACTCCAGTAGCTCTTCTTCTTCAAGATCACTCTTTTCCCCCCGCATGATGATGCCCGTCAACACGGCGCCGCCGCCGCCGCCTCTGCGCGTGGGCCTGCGGCTGCTGCAGAGCCTGCGCGTCGTTTGCCACGTCGGCGTCGTGCTGGCGCTCACGTTCCGCTCGACACATCTCGGTGACGCGCTCCACCCGTACGAGCGCGCGCTCGCGAACGAGTGGATCCACCTGCTCTTCTACGTGGACACGACCATGCGCGTCCACACGTACGACGCCGTGGACGCGCCCGACGAGATCGTGCCCGTGACGCTGCCGCACTTTCTGCTCGAGTCGCAGGAGGAGATTGCCGCGAACCTGGACGACGAGTTCTTTGCCGGCGGCTTTGCGGCCCGCGCGTCGTCGTTCCCCGTCGGCATACTCTTCACGATCGAGGAGACGCGCAAGCACCTCCACGGCGCGATCGACAACTACCGAAAACTCAAAGACGTGGCGCTGGACAAGTTGATCATCGCGGGCGACGCGAGTGGCGAGGCCATCCCGTTCCCTGTGCTCACCGTGTGGACAAGCTGGGACGGAGAAAGCGTGCCGCGCAAGGTGTGTGTGGGGGGATCTCTTCAAGTGGTGCATATATACAACGATGGCTTACACTACGCGTTGCTCTGCCCCATAGTACCGACTGACAGGCCGCAGCGAGAGCGAGTGGCCGCCGCCGCTGCGGCTCGAGTATGGGAACGCGACCGCGACGCGCACGTTCTTCGACCTGCTCGACGGCATGGAGCTGCTCTTCCTCGTGGGCATGCGCCAGAACGACTCGTCGCCGCACCACGCGAGCGAGCTCTTCCAGTGGTGGGTGCGCTTCGTGTACGACCTGCAGAGCCAGGGCCACTTGGAGGTCTCGATCAACTTTGGCTTGCAGCCCGTGGCGCCAGATGCCAGCGACTTGACCGCGCTCACCCGCAGACAAGTGCCCGACATCTTTTTTGACAGGAGCACAACGTTCGACTGGTGCTTGCTGCTTCTCATCGGTATCTATCAGGTGTGCCTTCGTTCTTGTGTCGTTTGGTCTCTGTCTCAGTGGGCTAATTACTGGTATATGCTATCATTTGTGGTGGTGTTTTGGCAGTCCGTGGAGTTCGGGCTCAAGTGGTGGAATTCACAGACAGCCGCGGCGCTGCTCTCCCCGCGTGGCGCTCGCCCTCCGCACTACTACCGCGCCCGTGCGTGGCGCATCTTCTTGCGCGAGGCGCGTGACTTTTGGTTCTGGACAGTTCTCGTCCTCAACGTCGCGACCGTCGCGTGTGTCTTCTCCGCCTGGGTCCATGCCTATCGGCTGTACCTGTGGGACGCGCTGTGTCTCGCGTTCGCGTCGTGCTGCGCACTCCAATGGGTTAGTCTCGTGCAGTACCTCAGCGTCAACACGCGCTTCCACATCCTGGGGCTCACGCTGCAGCGCGGGCTGCCGCGCGTCGCGCAGTTTCTCGTGGGCGTACTGCCCATCTTTGTGGGTTATGTGCTCTTTGGCACGGTCATGTTTGGCGCCAAAGTGCCACGCTTCCAGAGCCCGGGTGCGACCGCGACCACGCTGTTCGCGATCGCCAACGGCGACGAGATCCATGACACGTTCGAATCGGTCGCGTTCACGCCGTGGATCGGCCAGATCTACGTGTACAGCTACCTCTTCCTCTTCAGCTACGTCGTGCTCATGGTCTGCATCGGAATCATCGAGGATGCGTTCTTCTCCGCCGTGTTTCCGGCCTCGTGGCCGTCACTCCACCAGACTGAAACGGCTGCCGCGGCCGCACGGCAGGCGCAGCAGAACGACGACCACGACAGTCGGGGGAGTGGCGAAGGAAGTCCCCGAAGGGAATTATGATCGTATCGAAATGGCTTCATTTTTGGATTTCACAAGAATGACACGTGGTGTTTGTGCCTTGTTGGGTCGCTGTTGCCATCAAGGACACTGACAGTCGCGTCAAAGTCCACTAAAACAGTGTATTAAATGAAAATAACGCCACTTGTATTGATACAAGTGTAGATATTCGTTTCCATGTGCTACACTGACTCCCGCAGCATTCATTATCCGTGATCATCGATCGGCCACCACCATCGCCAAGCTCCCCCGAGATGGCAGACGAGCACGACGGCATCCGTGGCCGCAAGGCCCACGGCGCTACGGCCGCTGCGACGGCGCTGACCATCGACGGCGACGTCAAGATCGTCCACGCGGCCGGCGACGGCGCGGCCGATCTCTTCGGCGAGTACGACCGCGACGACGCCAAGCCCACGACCGCGAGCGGCTCGCACGTGCAGGCCGTGGTCAACTGGTGGAACATGCTGCGGCTCCACTTTGGCGACGCGCTGCTGCTCCAGATCTTCTTTGTCTACTTCACACAGGGCATCCGCAGCACGCTGTGCTCGCTCGGCACGAGCTACTACCTGAACGAGACGCTCGCGCTCAAGCCGGCCCAGTCCGAGGCGCTGCGCGGCACGGCCGCGATCCCGTGGATCATCAAGCCGCTCTACGGCATCCTCTCGGACACGGTGCCCATCTGGGGCACGCGCCGCAAGTCGTACCTGCTCATCTTCAGCGGCGTCGCCGCGGCCGCCTACATCGCGCTCTCCGTGCCGGGCCTCGTGACCAGGTGCGGGCTCCCTCTGTATTGAGCTCTTTGTGGCCTGTGGAGCGACGACACTGACTATATATGTGCCATAGCTACGAAGGTGCGCTCGTGTCGCTCGTGGTCGCGAGCCTCGGCATCGCGTTCTGCGACGTCGTCATCGACGGCAAGGTCGTCGAGGCCGCGCGCAGCGAGAAGGAGGACATGGCCGGCAACCTGCAGACGCTCTCGTGGATCTCGCTCTCGGTCGGCTCGGTGCTCGGCTCGATGGTCTCAGGCTTTGCGCTCAACACGCTCGGCCCGCAGGGCGTCTTCTTCCTCTCGGCCGTCGGTCCGTTGTGTGTCATGGTGCTCTCGTTCAACATCCCCGAGGAGACATTCCGCCGCAGCGCGACTGAGAGCCTCGTGGACACTGTCATGAGCCAGTGCAAAGTGCTGGCGCAGGTCGTCGTGGACCCCGTGTGCTGGCGCCCGATGCTGTGGATCTTTCTGTCCAACGCGCTTCCGCCCAGCATCGGCGAGGCCATGTTCAGCTTCAAGACCAACGAGCTCCACTTCACCAAGTCGTTCCTCGGTTTCATCTCGACTGTCGGCAGCCTCACGCTGCTCGCCACGACCGCGCTGTACAACGCCTACTTCCGCGACATGCCCTTCCGCGCCATGTTCCTGCGCATCCAAGTCGCGTCGGCGGCCGTCTCATTCGCCGAGTTCGTGCTCGTGTCGCGCTACAACCTCGCGCTTGGCGTGGACGACCGCTTCTTCATTTTTGGCGACGAGATCCTCTCGGACGTCGTCGCGCGCCTCAAGCACATGCCATCGCTCGTGCTCTGCGCCAAGATCTGCCCGCCGGGCATCGAAGGCACGATGTTCGCGCTGCTCATGTCCATCTGCAACTTTTCGTGGTCCGTGTCGTCCTACGGTGGCTCGTGGCTCTGCAGCTACCTCCACATCTCCAAGACGGACTTTTCTGGACTCGCGCTCGCAGTCGTGCTGCGCAGCGTGGCCAAGCTCGTGCCCGTGTTGCTGCTGTTCATGGTGCCGGCGACCACGAGCATCAAGAGCGCGGCGCTCAAGCACCACAAGACCGAGGACTCGCTCGAGGACGGCCGCCGCAGCGACGACGAACCGAGCGACGACGCGAGCGAGCAGGCCCAGCTCCTCAAGTTCGAGGAAGAGAAGCTCGAGCTCCAACAGTCGTAAATGGGGCGCTCGTCTATTGTCGTTGGGTGTATCCACGTGCTGCGCGTGGTGTCCAGCCGGGAAAGGCAGCCGGCGCCGGTAGTGGGTGCGTCCGTGTCGAGACATTCCAGAAGCTCTTGGGTTCGCGGTGAAGTGAGCTGCTTGAAGGTGTGCCACGTCACGTGGGGCCTGGCTGACTATCACAGTGTTATCGTTTTCAAAGGGTATGCCTTTATAGATGTCGATTGGTAGGCTGTTGAGTCAAATCAGGTGATTCAGAAACATTTCGTATTCGAATATACAGGATCATCTGGATTGGAGGAATACTATCTGGGTCTGACCCGTTTTTCCAGCACAGAAACCCGTTTCTGGCAGAAACAGGCCTCCAATACCGACCATCGCGAGTTGAACCTTGGCTTCCTGCCCGGTCCATGTGCAGCGATCCGGGTTCCCTCTGAACCCACCGGCCCGTGGGTTTGGCTCTCCTCCTCTTTTTTCTTCGCCTTGAAGCAACCCCCTCCCCTCGGCTCCGCTCCTCCTCCCCACCCCTCCGCTGCGCCGCGGATCGCTCGAATCCTCCCTCCTCCCTCTCGCTCATTTTCGAATCTGCAAGCTCCTCCCAGCAAGCCACCGCTCCCCTCCTCCCTTCTCCGCAGCCATGCTCAACCTCTACCCTCCGTCGGCCCACAATCTCTACGGCGGCGCCAAGCTCACCTACCCGGCGGAGGTCGAGGCCGCGGCGCAGGACATTTACAAGGCGTGCAAGGGCCTCGGCACGGACGAGAAGACGCTGACGGCCGCGCTCGGCCCCAAGACCCCGGAGCAGCGCTACCTCATCTCGCTCTGCTACCGCGAGCGCTTCAACAAGAACCTCAAGGACCTCGTCAAGAGCGAGGCCGGCGGCTCGTACGGCAAGCTGCTCGCGGCCATCTCGGCGCCGCTGCCGGAGGCCGAGGCCGACATCATCCGCGATGCCACCAAGGGCGCCGGCACGGTCGAGAAGTACCTCTTCCCGGTGCTGGTCGGCCGCACGAACGCGGAGATCAACATCCTCAAGAAGACCTACTTCCAGGTGCACGGCAAGGACCTTGCTGTCACGCTCGACGGTGAGCTCGGCGGCGACTTTAAGAAGGTGATCATGGCTTCGATCCAGGGCGCCATGCTCGACTTCAACCCGTCGTTCCACACGCAGGAGAAGGCCGAGGCTGATGCCGACGACCTGTACAAGGCCGGCCAGGGCAAGATCGGCACGGACGAGGAGGCGTTCATCAAGATCTGCGTCACGAGCCCGCCGCAGCACCTGCGCAACGTCAACGCCTTCTACACCAAGAAGTACAACTACACGATCATCAAGGCCGTGGAGAAGGAGTTTGGTGGTGACGCCAAGAAGGCGCTGCTCTTCCTCGTGCGCCAGATCCTGGAGCCGCTTGAGCTGCTTGCTGAGCACTTTGAGAGCACCATGAAGGGCTTCGGCACGGACGAGGAGGGCCTCAGCTACGCCGTCGTGCGCTACCACTGCGTGCTCCCGCAGATCAAGGAGGCGTACAAGAAGAAGTACGGCAAGGAGCTCCGCGACCGCATCCACGGTGAGACCAGCGGCGACTACCGCGCGCTGCTCGAGGCGCTCGTCGATGCCCCCAACCACTAAGCCATATATAACCCCCGAGCAGCAACGAGATCGCTTTATTGCACCCGTGTTGCGAAGTCCACGCGTTAGTCCGTGTGAATATCAATGGTACAAACGAATCGATTGCAATCTTCCACTGGTGATATATCTGCTCTGGTGCTCCAGAACAAATTGTGGGCAAACGGATGGGAGACAAACGACCGCTCTGCGTGAGCATGATGGATCAACCAAGGAAGAGATGGGTTCACTCGATGCGATCCGGATTTTAGAGGAAATTGCTTTCGTTTGTTTCGTCCGGTTTTAATCGAGTTTCGTAATTTTCACTGGTAAATTATCACACACTGGATACCGGTAAAAATACCGCCCGCCGCCATCTGCCTCTTCGCTCCGGGGGCAGGAGGTTCAGTGACATGTTGCCCTCCTCGTCCCGCATCATAACTTCCGCGTGACCGCCGCGGCCCGTAGGACACACAGAGCGCGGATCGCCTCCTCCTCCTCCTCCTCCTCCTCTTCCCCATTCGGCTACCTCCCCTCCTCCACGCTCCTCCGACGATGTCGGCCTCGTCGCCGCTCGTGCGATACGCCGTGCAGTTCGTCTTCCTCTTCACGGGCGTGTTTTCCACGTGCGCGGCGCAGTATGTCTACTACCAAGGCGCCGGCGGTGCGTTCCTCCTCCCCCCTCCGTCCTCCTCCTCCGTCCTCCACTAACGGGCCCTGTGTACGCATTCTCTCTTCCAGACCAGCGCGCCATGCTGCTGCCGCTCTGCAACTTTCTCGGTCTCATGCTCGTGGGGCTCGTGCCGCTCTCGTCGTCCTCGGCCGCGACGACGGCCGTCCCTTCCAAGGCCAAGGCGCTGTCGGTCGACGAGTCGTCCTCCCCCGCTGGCATCCAAACCGAAGCGGCCGTCGACGTGGACATGGACAGCGTCTCCACGGACGAGCCCGAGCGCACGGGGCTCACGCGCCGTCCGGCAACCATCGACGACGGCGACGCGCTCTCGGACGCTGAGACGGTCTCGTCCATGTCGCCGCTCCCGCTCCACAAGGCCGCGCCGCCGACGCGCCGGTGGCTCGCGGCCTCGCCGCTGCAGCTCTGTATCGCGCTCTCGGTCGTGCTGGACTTTGCCGGCTGCATCTTCTCCAACATGGGGCTCGCCATGGCCGGCAGCGGACTGTACCAGGTCGTGTACTCGTCGGTCATCTGCTGGTCGGCGCTGCTCTCGCGGTTCGTGCTCCACAAGGTCGTGTCCCGAGACGAGTGGACGGGCATCGCGCTCGTGACCTTCGGGCTCGCGTTCAGCGCGCTCGGGCAGTCGGGCGGCACCACCAACGACTACGTCGTGCTCATGGGCTGCTTCAACACGCTGCTCGGCGCGGCGTTTTACGGCGGCAACTATGGTGCGCTCGAACGGTCTTTTTGTTGTTGTTGCGGAATGAAAGTGTCATAGCGTTCTGCTCTGTTGTGTAGTCACGGGCGAGTACATGCTCAAGCTGCCAGAGCGCCCGGCGCCGCAGGAGTTGTGCCTCAAGATCGGCACGGCGTGCGTGGCCATCGTCGCCGTGTACCAGGTGTGGTTTGTGCTGCCCGTGTGGCACGAGCTCGTGACCAAGCCCATCGAGGACGCGCACGGCGACACGCGCAACATTTTGCTCGCGCTGTTGGCCTACACGCTGTCGCAGCTCGCGCACGGACTCACGTACTTTCTCATGCTGGGCTCGAGCGGCGCCGTCACGACTGGCATCATGCAGAGCCTGCGCGCCGTGTGCGTGTTTGTGATCAGCTCGGTGCTCTACTGCCATCTGCAGGAGTCGCAGTGCTTTGACACGAAGCGCGGCATCGCGACGCTCATCGTCGTCTGCGGCGTCATGTTTTACTCGTGGGCCAAGAGCCGCGCCAAGGCGAGCCCGACGGCGACGACCGCAAAGGGCCCGTCAGTGGCAACCGCTGCGCTCGCGCGGAGAGTAAAGGCCGCAAAGCTCATCGCCGGCAAGAATTTTGTGGTCTGATGCGACGGGCGAGCATTCGTGCGTGTACAGTAAGGAAGAGCGATAATAAACACGAGACTGCGCGGTCAGTAGCGCGAAATGTGAGGAACACGCGTTCGGAATGACAAGCATCACGCTTGATATTACGGCACTCTAAAGGGAAACGGGGCCGAGAGCGTAAGTAAGATACGCTGTCGGTTTAGAGATCCGCCGAGGAAGACTCACGGCGCCGCATGGGCGTGTGTGAGCCCTTCGTATCTGCTCCCGCTGAGGGTGTCTCGACAACGTAAAAGACTTTGTCCGACATGCGGTACTGCCGCTTGTCACCGTCGTCGTACACAATGAGATGCTCGTACAGGCGATCGTCGAAGCGGTCCACGACACCCTCGTACCACTTCTCCTTGGCCCACTTGACGCGCACACGCTTGCCCACGAGTCGCGATGGGTTGTCGTCCGAATCGTAAAACGTTTCCATGCCGTCCTTCGAGTCGAGCATACTACGGACGCGCGGGAGCAGCTTTGTCATCGAACGATCCACGTTCCGAACAAGCTGTTCACTCTGCACACTCACGGTCGCCCAACTGGATGTGCTGTTGGGTTTAACAAGTGACGTCCGGCCTTGTTGCAAATAACCTTCCGATCCCCGGTGGGCGAGCAGCCACTTTTCAATCCACGCGCAGCTGGATTGGTGCTTGCGAACCCACTGGGCCACGCTGCGCGGGTGACGTTTCGCGAGGCGCGTCAACATATCGATCGATGCTTCAGTCGCCTTGAAGTACTTTTGCTGAGAGGCCATGATGGCCACAAGCTTGGTCATCCCGTCTTCAAGTCTTTCTTGTGCGAGCGTGTCCTTGATCTTATAGATAGCGTTCAAGGTTCGGAAGTATGGTTTGACATCCTCGTGGTCTTCGTTTTCGATACCGTTCATGATGACATCCATGAATATACCCGTGACCCGACGGCTCTGCCAGCACAAGTGCATCGCGATTTGCTCGAGCGATTTTGTGGATTTCGTGTAGTGGGATGCGTGCTGAGTGATCAGCGTAACAAAGCGTTCGCTGAGCAGCATATCATGATCGCCCACAGGTAGTGATGGCGCGTTCGGGTTAGCTGCCATGCTCGGCGGTAGCACGATCGGTCCCGACGTATCCATAGCGGGTGGTGGCACGATGCGAATCAACAGCGACAACAGCTTGAGCTGAACGTAATCAAGTTCGAGACGCTTGAGAATCGTGCGGCCCTTCACTCGCTTTAACTCGCCTTGAAGAAGCGGCTGGGAAGCTCCTAGCCCTGTGAGCAACGACCCGATAGCGCCAACAACACTGTTGACGACGGTAAACGTGCACTCGTTTTGTCCCGTCAGCGAGAATGTGAGCAAGACTTCGAAGTACTGCTGATGCTGCGTCACAGGCACGGTGAGCAGCCATGGCATCAGCCGGAACAGGAGGAACATGAACTCAAACGACGGCGGTAGCGTTGTGGATGAGCGGCGCCGACGAGAAGACCGAGCCGGGCTTTCTCCTGAATTAGGACTCGGGCCCTGAGAAATGGCAATTGCAGCCGAGTGTGATGTGGTTGCGATTGCTTCCTCCAGCACGACTGCCATGAGTTCACGCACTTCAGCGTGCTCGTTGGAGACCAAGAATTCGAGCAATAATGTCTCATTCTCCCGAAGTGTTGACAATAGCCACTGAGATCCACTCACTTCATCACGGTACAAAGCGCAAAGTGCGGGCTTCCACTTCAACACCGCTGCAATATCACCGCTTTGCCACAGTGTTCCAAATACAAACCGTGTCGCGAGTTGTAGCGCCTGAAGTCTAACATCAATTGGACCCTCAAACGTGATCGTTCCATCATGCGCTGGTTCGCTAGTGCAGCCCGACAGCAGCTGGAAGGTGAAGTCGAGATAGTGGCGGTTGAACAGATACTTCTTGCGCCAGAACATTCGGTTCTCCAGCAGAATTTGCTCACGAATCGGCTCAGGTGCCAATACGTGGTTTCGAGATCGAAGAAATTCGATCCGGCTACGCGCACGTGTCTTGAGGCGGACGATAAAGCTCAATACGGTCGCGTATACTGACAACGGCTTGGGTGGCCCTGGTGAGACGGTATTAGGCTGAACCTTCGGCTGCCGTCGCGAATAGAAAAGCATGAAACTGCTTCGCGTCTTTTTGCGCTTCCGCATCGATGAGTTATCGTCTCGTTCGTCGTCTTGACCACCAAAACACTCCTCTGGGATATCAGCGGCGTCGAACGGAGTCACATGAGTGTCATTGAATTCGTACCATTGTTGCTGACCGTTTGTTTCACAAGGTGACTTCGATGCTTCATGGTCACGTAAAAACGAATAATAGTGGCCGGAATGCGCGGTACCCATGTGGACAACTGTGCCCACAAGCTCGTACTGATAATACTCGGGTGCCCGAAGTCGATTTTCGAAACCTGCATCGCTTTTCTCTCTGCCTCGGCTTTGGCTTCGCTTTCGAGTTCGCTGCTCGGCTTGGCCTTCTTTGGTGTAAGGATACATGTCTAATTCCATCGGAAATTCGAATCGATCATGAATCTTGGTTTGTTGCATCGCCTCGAAATCGAACTCGAAGCGCTTTAAGTGAATGATAAGCTGATCCGGTAGCTTGTGAATTGAAATGCGCTTGTGAGTGTCAAGGGTCACTTTTTCCACCTCGCCAGATGACTCGGGTGCAGGTGATTCCCACGTGTAGCTCACTTTATCACCCTCAGCCCAACTGTCAAGCGATTCCTGGAGATTCTTCCGATCTCGAACTGGCACAGAAATGAAGTGGAAAGGCTCGAATCTTTCACTGTAACGGTCACCTTCTGCGACGAGCTCGTTGCTGAAGACTCCACCAAAGAATGAGTTGAGAATGCTCTCATCTGTCGCTGTTCGTCCACTGAGGGCAGTTCCAGAGTCTGAAGACTCAGCAACCTCGCTTCTGCCATTCATCTCGGACTCAATTTGCTGGAAGAAGGACGTTAAAAACTCGCTCGCATCCTGCTGCTCGTTCACATCGATCGGTTCTCCTTCCCAGGTCTTCATCGCCATTGTTAACGTCTTCGGATTGTAATACGCTTTTGCACTACCTTCAAGATGTGCAAATACTGACTGCAACTGGTATACGACTCCATTTGGTTGCGATGAGTAGCGAAGTATCTGCCGACGGAACCGAGGAATCATAAAAAATGCTTGAACCGTAGAATTCAAATAGCACGTGCACCCCAGATTCTTCAAGCCGACGTATTTGCCACGTTCCAGATTGTGATGATCAAGAGCCTTGGTGACACTTGAGCGATTCTTCTTTTTCGAAGATAAAGGAGCCCCTGCAGCATTTGCCGCTCCAGTCGACGGATCAGGCAGTGGAGTGAGCGAGTGGTGCTCAGACATCTGGGAGAACAAATAGCGAAGTCCAGCCACACTTTCCGTCGCGAGCTCTTGCAGCAGATCGAAGGCGATTTTTCGACAAGAATCACTTTTGCACTTCGGTTGCTTCAAGTAATACTGAGCTGATCGCTCGTCATCTTCGCTTTTCTCCCCCTTCACACTCGCATTCGCGGGAAAAAGCCCATGGGTGAAAATCTCCTCTATGATTCCTTCCTCAGCATTGATGGTGCCAACAACGACTTCGCGCAAGCTCATGGGCTCGCCATTAGGCGAGTGGTGGCCATCGGCAAGAACTGGAGGTATTCTCTTCAGCACTGCTAACAACGTCGACAACAGTACCTCGTATACCGCATCTGGTGCGGGTTCCTTTTTCGTTTTCATAACGATCACTTTGGAGAGCTGCGTAGGCGTTGGTACTTCCGGAAAATTGACAATGCTTCGGCATAACCTGACGGTTGCAGGGAGAAACTCGAACCATGTCAAGTCGTCTTCATCGCTAGGCTCAGCACTCTTTTTTTTCGATTGAGGGCCGATGAGGAGTGTGTAGAGTTTGTAGTAGTCAGAATACTGGGCAAGTCCTTCATACCCAGCGAGCAGGCTGAGAAAGTATCGACGACATTGGGCCCGATCGACCTGCTGCTTGTTTTTCTTTGGAGAGCAAAGTTCAGCAATCGTACGGAACGCTTCCCTGCGAACTGCATCCTCTGGAGACTCAACAAGGCACCCCAGCAGAAGGGCTCCAGCATCAAGAATCAACTCGAATAAACCAATTGAGCCAGCTTTCTTGTCAGAGAAACTCGCACCGTGCGCGACCGCGCTCGTTGACAAGAGTTGAAGTGCACTCACAAGAAGTGCTGCTTCAATAGGTACAGCACTTGATTGCGTATCGTCACCCGCACCTAAGTCGGGCTTTTCGTACGTCGGTACAACTACAGCAGAAGATGGATCAACTTTGGTCGCTTGGGCACTGACCACTCTTTCTAATCGAGTTGCATTTGAGTTGCGAAGCATTCGAAGAGATTCAAAAATCTTCGTCACAAGAGAGTGATAAGTGATGTCTTGGCGAAGACGGGATGAAGAAATGTCGAGGAGTATGAGATGATCGAGCAACCGGAATACCTTGGTTAGGCACATCAACGCCAAAGAACCGTTCTCTTCCACCAAGTGCTTCATATCGAATGCGAGCACAAACTCACTCAAGTGAGCTTGACCGCCGAGCTGTGTAAAGGACTCACTCCATGTGTTTGCCACGGACGTCCGATCGTCTTCGTCCTTGCTTGGTGTATCGTCATTTGCCTCGGAAGATGAAGGAGAACTTGTTAACGCATATCGTTCCACCAATTCCACTTGATAGAGAAGCTTCGGTGGTGAGGCAACGTCGAGCAGCTTACCCCACTCAAGCACTGAACTGCCTGTTTTAACCGATCCATCGATTTTCAGTGCGTCATCAAGTGTTCGGATCTTCTTCTCCATTGCAGAGTCATAGTTTAACTGCTTCAGTAGCTTCCATGCTTCTTCACTTGCGTCACCCGGCACACTCAGGTATTGCTGGAGTAAACGCAATGTTTTCGCAGAAGAAAGCTCGAACTTCACTGCCTCCCAGTCGTTCATCTCCTTCCCAAGGCCAGCATCGCTACCCACAATCACCGATTTTTCAACATGACCGATCGTATCACTGTCCACTCGATTCAGCAAAATGGCTTCAACGAAGTTTTTTCTCTTCTGAGTTGAGTTTAGAACTGCAACGGCGGCTTTGTTCGAGGATTGGAGCGGAGCATTTGATCGAATAACTTGAGCCTTCTCAAGAGTTAGACGATCATGCCCTTGCGCTGTCAACTTTACTTTCAGGTCGTTGATCAATCGCACGCGATCGGCTGGGTGACCGCTGTCGCGCGCGATCAAGTCTCGAAGCTCGCCAACCAAAACAGTTCGCTTCAAGTTGAAGTAGAATGGAGCTGCTGCACGGCCATCTTGGGTTCGAACATAAACTGTAAGAGCTTCTGTAGTGCTCGAGTTATCCCCACTTGATTCAGATTCTTGGATAGTAGACTGGTGCAGCAAGGTGTTGAGCAGAACCAACAGGCGCGTGATCTCTCGGTTTGATGCCACGAAACTGGATGATGTCTTGATCTTCGACAACCGGTTCACGCATCCTCGCGCGAATTCACTCCAACTCTCACGCTTCACCAGTTTGGACCCTAATCGCATGTGCAAATGAACAAGGTAGTTCATCGCAACGGCGCTCACCTCTGAGTTAGCGTTAAGCGCAATATCGAACAGCTTTTCGTAGCCCTTGAGTTCCATCGATTCGACCACGATCTGGCTGTTGCTCGTCGCTGTTGTAGTACCCGTAGATTCGCAACTCATGCGCTTGCTTGCAACGTTTACATATCGAAATAGCCGTTCAAATGTCCAGAACGCACTAGGACTCATATCCGGGACGTTAAGCTCCACAGTCCGAGTCTTGCCAGCTGAAATTGTGGAGAGGTCACCAAATAGCTCTTCTGTCGTGGCCGGACTGAGCGCATGCTTACCAGCATACGTTCTCTGAACAAAATCAGCGGGATCAGCGATTATGCTGCCCAGCCAATCGAAGAAAATCTCGCGCAGGTTTCGCCACTTCGATCGTTTATCTTCCACCTCAATGTCTGCCGGTTTTATGAAGCAAGCCCAGAGACGCTCTAAGTTCTTGTACGTTAACTCGAGATCGGACGACGTCACCAAGAAGGCGAGGAACGACAATCGCTTCTGCACGTTGCCGCTCTCCGAGTATCCCTTCACAGCACTCTCTCCGCATTGCTGGTCACCAGATCGCTCCACAGCATCACGCACGCACCGCTCGGTTTCACTCACTACGAGCGAAATCAACGAGTGTTTTGACTGCAATTCTTTCACGAGGTCGTTTGAAGTGAGTGCCCCACCCAATGCAGATGAAACTCCGCTTTGAAAAGTGGTCCGTGCAATTGCAAGCGTAGAAGACGAGGAGGCTGACACTCGTCCGTAGTTCTCGACAACTTTCTGAATGATCACCATTGCCATTTCCGTCAATTGACCTCCAGCCTTGATCAGTCCAACACACTTGGTCACATACTGTGACAACAGCTGCTGTTGCTCCTTCGCTGCTGCGGAGCTCGACCCGCTTCCTGTCCATGTGCGATACACGTGATTGAGCGACTCTGCGAACGCGACAGCTAAATCTGAAGTTCCCGCCGTCGATCGAGATAACGACGGATCCGACTCGGTTGTTTCTTCTCGGCTGTGGTGCTCGATCGCGTTCCACATGAGAGAAAGTCCCAGACCAACAATCTTGTTTGATGTCTCCAAGTCGCGTTGCGCACCTTGACTGCGCTTTGATTGAACTCCAACCAGGCTGGTAATTGTAGACTTCTTCGCTCCCGTCTCAGCTTCAACTGCGTTTTTCGAGGCAATCTCGATCAATTTTTGGATAAATTGTAGATGAAGTTCGTCGTAATCACTTACAGAAACTTGAGTGAGAAGAACCATAACGATATCCAGCATGTCGGCCGACATATCGGAGCACAGCGATGTAAGGAGCTCCAGCACCACCTTTCGACCGGTACGGAGTTGTCCCATCGCCGCCTTCCATATCAACGAAAGATGTGTTTCGCTGAGGTAACCACTCTGCGCTAACGCTTCAAGGAGGGACCGCGACCGCTTTAGAAGCTCCAAATGGACACCTTCTCGCATTCCGTACTTCGTACAAGCTTCTTTTTGACCGAGAATGACCTCAACAACGTCTGAGTCCACGAGCCACTCAACGATGAACTTATATCGCAGCCACTTAGTAGTTGCAGTACCCGTCGGATCGGTTGATGACCACACACCAAGGGAACTGGAAAACCCCAACGACGATGCTGCCGTGGCTGCAGCTCCGACAGCCGTGCGCTTGAGGTTGAAACTGGACTTCTTTTGAAGCGAGTCACGCCGCTGCGCCATCACGATCAAGTCACTCAATCGTCCAACACCGAGCAATCTTTGTCCCAAGAACGGACAACAGATGTACTTCTTCGACAGATCCAGGTGGAACATCTCGAAAACTTCAGCAAATGGAATTTCGGCGGATGAGTTTGAGGACTGAACAGTCGAGTCGCTGCTTGAAGTTTCAATTGTCGTTCCCAAGGAACTGTCATCGCTGCCGAGGAGTGAACTGTCTCGGTATATACCATCCAAAACGGAAATGATGTGTTCGACCAATCCCTCCTCATCTTTGAGCTCGTCACCCTTCATTCGTCGCAGCCGAGCTAATGACGATTGTAGAAATTCCCGGAAAAAGTCCTCCACAAGTTGTTGGTTCTCTGGAGCAAGCGACGATTTTCGTCGCCCAGTTGCTGCAGCTGTCAATGATGCAGAGCTCGTTCGCTTTCGTCTTTGGGGTAGAAGAAGACACGGTTTCGCGCTGTTAAGAATCATTGCCAGCACCGCGATTTCAAGAAGAGGCACTTCACGCTGCCCGACACGATCCAACAAGAGTCGATAACCTCCAGCCTGGAGAAAAGCGTCGACAACATCTACGAAGAAAGACGATCGACATGGGTGACGCATTGGCGCCGCAGCGATGGCTTCCGTGTTGTTGAGATACGCCGTGTAGACAAGATTTTGCGGAGGCTTCGATGGCAAGTGTGAGCCGCCGTATTTGATGTGGAAGAACATGGCAGCAGAAGGCGCGACCATTCCACTCAGCACGACACGGAGAATCGACAGCAGACATTGCACGATCTCGTTACCGACGTCGATGGTCGCGCTTGGACTTCTGGCGGCACTTGGGCTTCTTGCCGTACTAGACGCTCCGTCTCCATTCAGGACACTGTTTCCTCGCCCTAAAAACCACGTGACAATGTTTTTGACGATGTGCTGATGGAAAAGACTCACTTGCTCGGCGAGATCATTCGATAGGAACAGCGAAATCATAGACTTTTCCGCAAATGGCACAAGTTGTTGTTTGACGTACTGGAGTAAAGCAGCTTGGTCGTTCTGGTTGAAGTGCACATCAAAATCGGAACGGGTTCGTTCAAGATCCTTCAGCGTGAAATTCCACATCGCGCCTTGCTTACGACATAGCGGGTACGAAGGGGACAGGTAGAGGTCTGTATGGGTGCCAAGCGGAGCAACGCGGTTGCGGCTCATCGCGAAGGACACAACTTCGTCGCGAAACGCAGACGACGCCTTCTTGCTCCACGTGGCCACCGAGATACGGCATTCGTTGGCGCTGACGTTGATGACTTGGCCCACGCGCCAGCGGTTGCTTGCGAGGTCGCGCACATCCAGCCACGTCCCCGATTTTTGCGTGGCGAGAGACCACGTCGAGCTCGAGAGGTCCTCGTCGTCGAGTCGCTTGTAGCAAACGTACGATCGCAGTTCTTGAGCTATCCCGCCACCACAATAGTCAGCTTGTTAGAATGGCTCCACATAGCATCCAGGTCGGCCCTCTCGGTCCACTCACGTTTGCCCTTTGCGTCGGTTGTCTCGGTCACGAGCGGGGGCGCGTCCACGCATTCATACCCCTCGGGCACGTCCTTGACATCGCGCACGACGCGGATGTCCTTGAGGGGCCGCAGCGCGTCCACAGCGTCCTGGTCGCTAGGCGGGGCCTTGGGGGAGCTGGCCGCGCGCCAGTCGATCGTCAGGTACCACACAAACAGCCCGCGCGCGCGGTCGATGGGCTTGTCCATGCGGATCCACGTGGCGCCGAGCGTCTTGCCGTTGCTGGCGCTCCGCTTGAGCGCCGGTGGCGTCGGTGCCTCGATGGGGAACTGCGCGGGCGGGTCCTCCCCCGCGACGTGGAGGTGCACGACCGCGCGCGCGGCGGCGCCGGCCGTGGGCTTGAACCAGAGGAACGTGGCGGGCGTGAGCTCGGCCGCGCTGCCCGCGGGCGTCGTCACGCGCCGGAAGCCGCCGCCGCCGGCGAGCGCGTGCCCGTAGGTCACCTCGAGCGCGCCGATGAACTCGCAGTGCATCGAGACCGGGCGTCGTGGGTCCCTCCCTGCCTCTCGTCGTCGTCCTCCTCCCTGCTTTGTGGCACGTGTGTTGAAGCCCTGGACAAGGGGGCGGAAAATGGCAGTCGGTGGCGCGAGCACCAGTTGGTGGCACGGTAAAATCCAGGGACCCGCGCCACCGACTGCACTGGGTATCAACATGTGGTCCACACGATAAAATACACTCACCGTGTTTTGGTATTAGGTCTCGCCGTGCCGGCTCGGATTGTCGTGCATAGCATGACAGGTGGCGGCAAATTTTGCCGCCACCATTTAATGAGGGATGATGGAGTGTGGTGTGTCATACATAATGTACGACGGGAGGCGACGTGAACTCTTGGATGCGGTGTGCGACGCGTAACGGGGATCGCGCGTGTAGACGTTTGAGTTTTGCGAATTTCGTGATGTGATATATCATGTATGGTTGCTGTGGTGACGCTTGACGACTAGCGCGTGCGTGCTCGTAGAAGGAAGCAAGTGTATCTTCCGAGAGTGTGTTTGAGTCTCGCGTCTTCGGCCAAAACCTCTGGATCTGGGTGGAAGTATTCGTAGTCTTCCAGAGTTGGTTTCGTGCCAATCCAATGAAGTCCCTGTCTTGTTGTTATACGAGAGAGAGCAACGTACAGAGTATGTGAATCGGTTTTAAAGACATTAGGTGGACGTAGGTTTGTGACAGCGGTAGTGTCTAATCGAGGTCACCGCCACATCAGGTCTCGTACTTCCGTCTTGTGACCAAAGCCATTCCTAGCAGGAAAAAAAAATGAGACCTAAAATAAAAGTACAGCACACTTGGTCACAGCGAATGGCAACTGGCGAAATTCATTGCTGCTTCAACGTGAGCGAGCACAGGTATGGTCAGGGTAGCATCACCAAAGCATCAAGATCTAAGTTGCATCACGTTGTACGTTCTATGGATCACTCGGAATGACAAGAAACACCGAGACGTGGATCCCCCGCCGACAGAAGCGCTCCACGCCAAGACAACGACCCTCCTTCGGGCCCACGGACGCCACAGCCTCTATACTACTTCCGACGACGA
>JAADVT010001010.1:0-11295 GCA_023335895.1 Pythium rishiriense
AAAAAAAAAAAAAAAAAAAAAAAAAAAAAAAAGGGAGAGAGAGCGGGAGTAGCGAGTACCATGGGGCTGCTGGGGCGATCCGATCATAGGGAGCCGCATGACCACATGGCTACAGTCCAGGTGGCGAGTCCCGCGTGACAGCGAATGGGCCACTCTCTCCAGTTGGCACATACAAATAAAAAGAACAAGCCGGAGAAATGAAACAAAATAAAAACTCAACATGGGTCTAAACAAGAAAGGCAAGGAGGTCTAGGTGTGGGCGGCCGATTTTTTCTTCTCTAGGGCCACTCCGGACTTCTGGACATCCAGACTTTCGTCTGGACGGACCGCCACTGGAAATCCAGAGTCGTCACTCACGGTCCGACTTTGTCCGCCGATTTGGGACACACAGATCCTGTGATGACGACCCGGAGAGATCCGAGGCAAGGGTATCTCGAAGCTGTTAAGCTTTGATGCGGTGGGCGTCGTTGGCAACTGGCGTGAGCACTACAAGGTACAATGGGCGCCACGACAAACAAGACACAACGTGTACGGTGAGCCAACGGGGCTCACATGTATTCCGGAGGAGGGGAAGAGATCTGGTGCTCACCGTTCGGGTCGCTCGCGAGCTCGGCGTAGTCGGGCTGAAGCGGTTCGCGCTCGGCCATGGCTGGCTGGCGGTAGTGCTCGTCGAGGCACCGAATGAGGTCGTCCAACTGGCGGTGGCGGCGCTGGTCCACGGAGACGCACTCGTCGAGCGGCAGGTACTGCGCTGTGCGTGGGTAGCGCGACCAGACAAACAAGTGGAAGAGACCAGTGAGGAACGGCAGGATGATGCTCGCGGTCGCGGCGGCCGCGGCCTTCTTGAGCCCCATTTCCGTCGCCATCACGACCTGAGCAAAGATCAGCGCGCCGACGCAAAACCGGTAGAGCGACGGCCAGTACACGGCGCCCGTGTTGGGCGACGGATCGGCCACGCACAACACGTTCCAGCGGTACAGGATCTCCGAGAGGAACAGGTACAAGGCGGCAAAGTAGCACAGGATCGGCGCAACCGAGGCGAACACGACGATCAGGATGAAGACCAAGAAGAACTGGGCCACCGGGTCGGTCGCGCCAAAGTCCCCGGGCACGGACAGCGGCGAGAGCCCAAACCACGGCGAGGAGCGCTGGCGCGGCGTGAGCTTGGGGGCGACGAAATGATAGATCGCGGCCTTGATGATCGGCTTGACGCGCAGCAACTCGAGCGACGTGGGGAGGCCCATTTGCACCATGAGGAACGTCACATAGTAGGATGACTGGAGCGGCAACTGGTCACTGATCTTGCGCACAACCGAGCTCACGTTCAACTTCTCGCCCTTGCCCAGCAGACTGTCGAGGAACGTACCGCCGAGAATCGGCAGCAGGAGCACGATGTACCACTGGTACAGCACGAGCTTGTTGAACAGGGACTTGTCGACAGCGGCCGCTGACGCGTGGCCCTCACGTTTGGAGAGGATGCCGAAGATGATCGGCGCGAGCGAACCCATCACCGAGAGTAGCAACGGCGAGAGCTGCTGGAGCAGCGGCGCGAGCCAATCGTGTTCCTCCACGAAATCCCCGAGTGCCCTCCAGTTCTTCTTGAGCGAGTCGACCTTGGCGAGCGACACGACAAAGGCCGTGGGGATCGTCCAGAACAAGATGATCGCGCTCGTGGCCGCGGTCGAGATGAGCCCCCAGTACTGCTTGGTGTTGAGCGAGATGCCCACGTTTTCCCACACGACGTCCTCCACGTGGGGCGCGGCCTCAATGTGCATTTTCGTCGGGTCTGAGCACTGGAGCACCTGCTGGGCGGCGTTGGCCGCGCGCAGCGTGTTGAAAGTCACAAAGCCCGTCGAGCGCATGATGTTGTCCGAGTTGTTGCCGAGCAGCGTCATCTTGCGGAGCCCCTTGATGTAGTCGCTCTCGGTCGCGCGGTACTCGTCGATCATGGAGAAATCCTCGTGGCCGCCGCCCTGGAGCGTGGGCACGTCGCTGTCGACGCCCTCGTCCACGTGGACGTCCATGACTTGGTTGGCGATCGCCGCCTGGTTGCGCAAAATGCTGCGCACTTCCATCTCGACGGCGTCGTTGAGGCTCTTGAGCTGGTTCTGGTACAGTTCGATGGCGTCGACCTTGTCGCCGCCGCAGAGCGCGCCGTTCTTGCGCGTGAGCATGCGCTCGCCGTCCTTGGCGCTGCGCGCGAGCGCGTTCTCGAGGCGGTTGCGCACTTTGACGCGCTCGGCCACGAGCTTTTCGAGGTCGCCGCACTCGAGCGCGACGTACACGTCGACGACCTGCTTGGGGAACAGCGTCTCCATGTAGTTGCGCAGCGTCTGCTGGGTGCGCAAGTGCTTGGGGAGCCCGTTGACCACGACCGAGTACTGCTGCGTGGACTTGCGGCTGAGAAACTCGTGGCGGCGACGGACGTACACGTTGAACTCGCGGTGGAGCAAAAAGCACGTAACGCCCGAGACAATGTACATGGCCAGCACTGTGCACCAAAAGCGCCAGCGCTGGGCGTCGTTGTCCGAGTCGAGGTGCGACAGCGTCATCTTGTACAGCGCGTCGTACGAGTCGCCGCGCTGGCCGTAAAAGTAGATCGGGAAGAGCGCGGCCGAGAGCCCAATGCCGAGCCACGCGACTTTTTGGCAGAGCCGCAGGAACCGCAGAAAGAAGAGCGTGTCGAGCCCGCAGGACGCGAGCACGACGTCGTCGCTGGTCCAGTAGAGCGGCCAGATCCAGCGGAACGGACCGGCGTTGCGCGCCATGACGGTCGTCGGCGTGGCCGTCTCGGGCGAGTTCTCCCGCACGTAGTAGGCGCGCTCGAGCCGGCGACGCATGACCTCAAAGCCCAGCCAGCCGGCGAGGATGAAGGGCCCGTAGGCGCGCACGCCGTTGCGGATGGTCGTGGTCGGCGTGAGGTCGAGCTGCGCGGCCGCGTCGATGACATCGTCCAGGTTGTCCGCCATGGCGACTCGCCACCACGGGCTTGTTGGGAAATGAAGGTTTTCCGGTCTCCCCCAACAACAAGTACGCGCCGACAAAACGTCCAGTAGGTACTGTACCTATCTGTTTGGACAGGCTGGGCGGAGAGAATAAAAAAACACAGTTTCGTTCTTTTTCGGCCAGTGACCGTGGTACACAAAAAAAAACGAAACGTGCGTTGGGGATTGGGTCGGAAAAGTTGGGCAGTTGGATCGGGTGGTCGTCCGTGGATGAAAACATGCTCTTGTGTGGATGGTGAGGCGACGCGACAAGTTCAGTGTGATCACATGGCCGAAATATGTCAGAACCGGTGCCGTTTGAAAAATTGTCGGAAAAAAGCCCAAAGAAAACAAGATCATCTTTGTTTTTTTTATTCTCGATTCCTAAAAGACCCACACCGGATAAGACGAATCCCAGCAGAGAAAAAAAAACAAGGATTTCGACGACAGGACCAACAAAAAAGGAGGGGAAAGGCCGGAGCTCAACAAGTGCAGGTGTCCGGATATGGAGACGACTCTGTGGGTGACTTGTTCCATCCATCCATTCGTGTTGTTTTGGCACTGCTACCATCGACGCGACCCTGCATGACGACCCTTCGCCCAAAAAGATCCGCCACCCTGTGCTGGCGGAGTTGCGACGGGTCAGATCCGGGGATAAGGTTCCCTTTTGGGGTCCCTGTGGAGATTAGTGGGGATCCCAAAATAGGTCCAGCGGCGGTGATGGCCACTTGGATTCTGGAGAGGCTTCCAGCATCGTTCCCACACACCCAGTTGCGTGGTCCGCGTTGTTTATCTCTTTTTTGTTTGGTTGTTCCCTTTTTTCCTCAAAAACCAAAAAAAACAAAAGATAGAAAGAAAAAAGCGCATCTCCACCACAACACCCACTGAATCAGTACATTCTCCTCGCGTTGTTGCTTGAGGGGGCTCTGGAGTTGCGAAATCGCGACTGGTTTCCCCCCCTCATTTGGCTTGGACATTCCTCTCCGCCCGGTCGCGCCGCCATGAACCCCCACGAGGAAACCGCGCTGCAGCTGGCGCTGACTGAGAGCGGCGTCCCTCATGCAGCAACCCCCGCGGTGTCGGCTGGCACGAGCCATGGCGCCACGCCGTCGACTGCCACGCATGCCACGGGAGGCGACGGCGCGCTGCTGCCGCTGGCCATGCCGCCGTCGCCCACGCTCGGGTACAGCGGCGGCCGGCTCGCGCTGCTGAGCGAGGCCGGGCACACGGGCGGCGAGCTCCACCACGCCATGGCGGCGTACTTTCCAGCGCACGACGCCGAGGCACTCGCGGCCGCGGGGCTCGGCGTGGTGCACCACTTTGACGAGCCGTTGGACGGCGCCAAGCCCAAGCGCAAGCGCAAGGCCGGCGCGAACGTGAGCATCGACCTCCAGACCAAGATCCGGCTCATCGAGCTGGCCGAGGAGTTCCAGTACGACCCCAAGAACCACGGCGGCGGTACCATGGGTGGCTCGGCGCGTGGCAAGCACGAGCCCGGTGGCGGCGCCATGAGCGGCATGCGACTCGCGGCCCAGTTTGGGCTCAACAAGTCGACCGTGAGCCGCATCCTCAAGCGCAAAGACGAGTTCAAGAAGGCCTACTACAAGGACAACATCTCGGGCTGCTCCAAGCACATTAACAAAAAGTCCAAGTTTGAAAAGCTCAACCGGCTCGTGGAAAACTGGTTCGACGTGACCCGCGAGAAAAAAGTCGCGGTCTCGGACACGCTCATCCGCGACGTCGGCAAGCGCTTTGCCGAGGAGCTCGGCATCGAGGACTTTCGTGGCTCGAACGGCTGGGTGCGGTCGCTCCGGAACCGCAAGGAGCAGCAGGCCCGCAACATGTCGCTCGAGGCGCTCGAGCGCGAGCGGCTCAAGAAGGAGGCTGAGGCCATGGAACGGGTCCGCGCCGTGTTCCCCGCCGGCATCAAAGACATGGCCGGGTTCTTCAAGGACCTCACGGTGTTTTTGGAAAAGGACGGCGGCGGGCTCGGCGGCGGCAGCAGCGAACTGGCCGGACAGCCACCGCCACCACACGCGGCGTACATGGCGCTCGACGGACACGACGACGCGCTCCAGGACGGCGACAAGGAGGCCGAAGAGTTTCTCAAAAAGAAGATGATCGAGTCGTTGCGCTCGTGGTCCCAGGAGCTGCTCGAGCTCGACCTGACCAAGATGAAGAGCCGCCTGAAGCCGCGCCCCTCGCTCCAACCACAACCGCAGCCGCCACAACCGCACCCACCGCTCCAGCCAACGCAGCCGCAGCCGCCGCAGCAGCAATTGCAGCAACAACAACAACAGCAACAGATGCAGCAGCAGCAGCAGCAGCAACATCAGACGGCCGTGATTTAGGCGAGCAAGGGGACGAGGCGTGTGCGAGTGCCCCTTGGATTTATTTGGGCGTGTTTAGATGAATAGTTGTGGATTCGATTTGCTTGTCACGTCCCCGTGTCTTTGACACGAGAGTGTGTGCACCTGTCTTTTTGAGGGTGGGTAGAAGGGATTCACTTGAGTTGTTTGTAGACGTTTCAAGCGCGAGCTGGAGCTGGAATGACGAGGCGGGTCGACACGTATATTTGGCGCACCCCGGGAAACCGGCGTTGTCCCCTTTCCACTGGTAGGATTTGTGTGCTCGAGACGCAACTACGCACACGGACTGCCAAGATGCGCCGCCACCGCCATGGGTGGCTGCGGCCCAGTGAGCAGTCACCACTTGATCGCGCGACGAACGTCGCCGTGTCGTTGCCAAGCTTCAATTTCATCGAGCCCAAGGCGCCAAGGCGCCCATCTGCCACGACAGCGACCGTGCTCCCATCGATCGCGCCATCGAGACGAAATCATTCTCCGCCGTCAGACGCGAATACCAAGCCTGCTGTCTCCTCGAGCGACTGTGACGCGATCGTGTACCATACGTTGTTGCGGTGGGCCCAAGAGCTCAACGACCCGACCATGTGAGTGGCAGTACAAACGACGACAGAGTCATAGTGCCAACTAACGCAATCAATTGGGGGGGTTGTGTGTAGGACGGAAGAGGGCAAGATGACACGCCTCTGGCAATCACTCCAGCGCCATTCGGAGGCTGGTCGGTTCAGTAGCCTCACAGACTACTCGCCGAATGCAATCTGCTCGAGTTTAGCGCTGGACATCATGCGGCAAATCCTCCAGGCCTGCGGCGTCTCGCTCATGCTCACCAACTTGCTCATCGGCGCGATCGGCAACTCAATCTTTTTGGGGTTCGAGCCTGGCCGGTCGCGCCACGAGATGCGACAGTATGCAGACCTCGCATATGATCTGGAGAAGCAGTTATCGGCGACCACAAACGAACTCACTGCTTGCAAGAAAGAAGTTGCAGCCCACAAGTCCCAGCTAGCGGTCTTTCAGCTGGAGGAGCGAGATAGTACGACTGAGGACAAAGCACGTCTTGTCACGGCCGTGTTTCGATCTGTGGAGGAGCAAGGCCTCGTGCCAACTTTGATCGTGCAGACGCTGACACCCTTTTTCAACGACGAGCTGCTCTTGCTGCTATGGAATGCCATGGCGAAAGACATCGCCACGCAGAGTCTGTCAGCCGAGGCCGAGACCCTCGCCGCTAGTGATGGCGACTCACCAGTGATCTCGTTCACAAGCAACCGCAAGCGCGCGTCCATCATGGCGACGCGTGTGCTCAAAGAGCGCGTGCGGTTGATGCTCCTGCTCTGGCAGACGCTGAGCTCAGAGGAGCGGGACGTCGTGTCCAAGTGTCTTGTCAGTCCCACCAGCGCAGAGGCGGGCGGTAGCACCACCAACAGCTTTGGGCTCAAGGGTGTGCTGCAGATGCTAGAAGAGGTCTACATGAGCGAGCAAGTGCGAGACCGGTCGTCGTCACGACGGTCAATGTTCCTGTCACCGATGGCTCGCCATTCAAGCGTGGTGTACCGCCAACCGTTGGGTCCGGGAGGTGTGATGCCACCGGGCTTCACGAAAGCAGCGTCGCGCCAGCGACTCATGTCCGTGCGGTTCCCGATGGTGTCGACCCCCTCGATAGCGGAACAGCGCGCTGCCACTTTGCCTGCCCAGTCCAATGTATCGATCCCGGACGTGCTGCTCGGTGCACTCGCTGAAGGCCAACACGAAGCTTCGACAGAGGAATCACAATTGCTAATCGAACAGCTGTCGAATGATCAAGAAGAAATCTTGCGACAATGTGAAGACGTGTTCGATCTACTGTGCGAAGGCCCCGCGGAGCACGGCGTGACAAAGCGCGCTTTGGATCGTACCGGCAGCAGCGACACTGGTGTACAGGCGATTGTCGATCGGGCTAAGGAACTTCTATACGAGCTGCTGTGCAACTATGTTGACGCGCCATCGATCATCATGGAGAAGTTCGAGCGAAGCGAGGCGGACCGCGCCGTGCGTGAGTCCGTGTCGCGTGACCTTGAGGACGTCAATGGAACGAACGCCGTCGTGCAGATGCTCATCCAGCGGCAGCGGCAGAATCCCATGGTGCTCGTGAACGCGATCAACCAGAGCCCGGAGATCCTTCTCACAGCGATCTCTCAAAACAATGGGATCCTGCGGTTTGCGATCATCAATTTTGTGCCGCTCGTCAAGAGGTTCCTGCGACTTGACCTAAAGGCCTGCGAGTATCTGGATGTGCTGGCCCAGAAGAATAGGGGGATCCAGCTTCTGTGGGGCACGACATCCACGGCAGGCTCGACACTCGTCTCAACCCAAGTTACGTCAACCTCTGCGAGCGAGGCGAGCAGTCTAGGATCCGTGACCGCAGTGTTGGAGGAGGTCACGTCTCGACGCAGATCGTCGGTCGTCGACACGGGTGGCAGTCGCGCGGCTGTGCTCACACCAGGAGAGTTCCATCTGTTAGAGTGGTTCACAGCTCACACGGGAGACTTGGCACTGCTGGTGCTCAAGCGACCCGATATGTTGAAGCCACTCTTTGTGGAGATGCACTCGCTCGGTGATGTCAGCACGTTCCACAAGATCATGATTCAGCTGGCCACAACCAAAGGCGTCCAGAATTTTATCCAGCGGTCGTCGGTCGCGACGCTGGAAAAGATCGCGCAGGAAGACCCGGCTGCGGTCGCGCGTTTACTTCGCGAGATTCTCACGGACACTGGGAATCAAGATCTGATCGATCATTTGCGGTCATCTCCATACTTGACGTCCTGCCTTAGTGAGTTCCATCCGACAGCGATTCAGGATGTGATTTCAAGTGACATGGAGATGTGGCGCCCGTTCTTTGTCGAGACCGTGGCGGCGAACGACGCGATGATCAAAGAAGTTCTCGTCTCAAGGGTTCGTATTTGCTCTTTTTCTCGGTGTGATCAATGGGTGTACTTACCACCGTCTTCTTTACGTAGACCGAAGACCTCGAGGGTGCGGAGACGCTCGTCAATCTCTTTTCGGCTGTGGTGGGTGGTACAACGGCCGGCCTCAATCTCCGCGCGCTTGACTTTGGAGCGACGCCCTCTACCGTGACGTTTACCAAGAAACGCGATGGGCTCTCGAGCCGCAAGATGGCGCAGTGCCTGTATCTGCGTGGTGGTTCTTCGGTGTGCCGAGCCATCATCACGCAGCTCATTGCCACCACGGGTTTCCACCCACACGAACACAGTCTCGCGCCAGTCGCAGGGGCAGTGACTTCGTCTCCGTGGATCTCGCGGTCGATCGACGGTCGTTTGTCGCACTCGTCGTCTCCCGTGCCGGGGAGCACCGGCGCACGCGTGAAGGGTCCCAAGAAGCGTGGTTCCTCTGGGTCGCCCGCGAAAAAGCGAGCGCAGCACTCGGTTTCCAAGAAAGAAGACGCTCTGTCGGCTGCGCTGGTGGAGGCTTCGGCGGCAGCGGTCTCGGTAGCAGCACCGTCCACGACTGCAGCGCGTGGCGGTGGCTCCGTGTCGTCCACAGGCGACGCGACTCCAAAGCAACCATCCGGGGCCGTGCGACTCGTGGACGCCATGCCGGTGATCTGGCGCTCGTTCGCACTGGCGTTCTTGCGCCAGCAGCCCCAGCACGACGACCGTGCGGTGACGACTTCCGAGCTCCGCGCACCGACGCTCGCTCGCGCGCACGCCAAGACGCTGATTCTGGACTTGTGGATTGAGTTCCTCAAGGTCGATGCCGTGCAGCTCGACAGCGCGTGTCTCTGGGGGCTTGCGCCCTTTGTGTGCGACTACCTCGTGACGCGGTACGATTCTCCGGCCGTGGTCGGCGCCTGGCTTTGTGCGCTCGCCGAAGCGATGGCCAGTTTTCAGGACGACACGCGCATCGCGTTCTTTGCGTCGGCGTGCGGGTTCCGCGCCAATGGATCCATCGACACGCTCGGTGACGGCTACGACACGTTCCTGTACTATGCGCACGCGCTGGGCCACATTTTGTTTGGTCGCATGAAGGTTTTCCGGCCCGAATGCCGACTCGAGGAGACACCCGATGGCAGCTGCCCCGTGGAGAAGCAGATCGTGATCGCGACGGCTGTGCGGCTGTTTGACCACCGCCTGCTCAGCGGCCCGGAGATAGACGAGCTCATGGCGCGTGTCGAGGCGCTGCCGGCTGTCGACACGCTCGGCAAAGTGGAGCTCGACGACGCCATGAGCGTGTTCCTCGACCAGTGGCGGCTCATCCACAGCCACGTCGACGAGCGGTACCGCCAGGCGTTTGCGTTCCACGACACGGCCGGCAGCAACCGCATCGGGCTCGAGCAATTCATCAAGGTCGTGACGAGCGTGACGCAGCAGGCTGTCTCTCCGCGCGAATGTCTGTTGGTGTTTTGCGACGTGGGCATGGAGCTGCTGGACCTCGACACGCTGCTGCGCGTCACGCACGTGTACCATCTGCGCGCGTTCAACGCGCACCTACCCGAGATCGTGCTGGACGAGAGCGACCTCCAGGAGCTCACGCAGTCGGTGGGACGCACCAACATTTTCTCAATGGCGCGCGAGATCGAGGACCTCCAGCGCTTTTGGAAGAGCCTGCGCGTCGAAGTCCACGAGCAGCTCGACGCGCTCCACCAGAGCAAAAACACTAAGATGCACCTCAAGAAGCAGAGCGCGCTCATCGAGAAGCTGCTCCACGACCTCCAGCCCACACCACAGCCACCGGGGAGCGCAAACGCCGGTGCCGCCCGTCCACACAGCCAGCTAGCTCACCGACCGCCGGGGGTGGCAGCGACGACGACGACCGGCCCGCAGGCGCTCCACAAGGCCTGGACCGAGCTGCGTGCGTGCGCCAAGCTACTCCAGTCGGCCAAGCTCACGCAGCACTTTCTCAGCCGACTCTACATCCAGACGTGTATCCTGCGATGGGTCTACCAGTCACGCAAGAGGCGGCTCGCGCGGCAAGCCAGTGAAGACGAAACCGCACCAGGCGGGGGTGCCTCTGATGAGGCCCCCAGCGAACGAGACCCCCTCGAGTGACGCACACGAGGGCGATCGATTGGATCCGTTAGCTTTGCTGTTCAATACGCCATGGTCGGTGTTGGGGATCTGAGATCCCCTGTGCCCGACACGTAGGGTACATGTAGCCAAGACCCGCGTTTGCGCAAGTTGAAGTGGCTTGCCGGTGGTCTCACCTGCCCATCACGTCACTCGTGACATGGTAGCCATTGCTGAGTTTGATTGGTCGACCCGCTGGACCAATGAGTACACAGGAGACGGCGAGACTCATTTTTTACACACTGTCTTCCCGCATTTGACACCACAAGGCCGCAGGTGACAAGCATCCGAGCGCCGTGCGATTGGTCCGCCCAACGGAGGATCTCGGAGTGGCGATCCCAGACCGAGATCCGGAAAAGGGAAACCTTGAAGCTGCCCGTTACGCCCGCGATCCACTCATCTCGATTCCGCATCCGGAGGTGCGCGATAGTGCAGCTGACTCCCACAAAGCAAGTGGTGCGTATGGAGTCGCATCTACTCGTAGAGGAACGCGGCGACTAAGCAGGTTGCCAGTCGCGCCCGTTTTCCACGACGATTGGCTAAGGCGTACGCGTAATCGCGTGGAACCACGTAGAAGAGGAAAATGGCATTTAAGACCAAGAACTCGGCTAGTTGACAGCGTGCTCGGTGTAGCTGTTGCCTCTTCACGCGGGATGCGCCGGCGCAAGCGAAGCTTTCTCTGCGTACCGAAAGCGAGAGGATAACCCATATCCTCTTGCTGCCCAGGTCTCGCGGCACGTCGAGATGAAGCTCATTCGCCAATTGGAGTCCGCCGGCCCACCATGGCCAAGCAAGCCGTCCACTCGCCGTCGTCGCCCGTGCGCACGCCGCTCGCGCAGACGCCGGGCGTCACGAGCTACAGCACCAAGCTCTGGGACGAACGGCCGA
>JAADVT010001011.1:0-11258 GCA_023335895.1 Pythium rishiriense
ATCCCGTCGGCAAAACCAGAGTGTCCCAAGCCATACCGCTCGGAAAACAGTGGTGAGAATGGCCGTGTGAACGCGGACAAACCGGACTTTTGCTGTTTTTAGGGCCTTTTCCACGGCCGGTGATTGGATGAATAATTTTTTTAGTCTCCAATTTGAGGCCCGAGAGCGCTAACTTCCATCTGAAACCCTAACCATAGTCTTATCAGAGGCTGCTAAACCCGAAAAAAAAAGCTCGCTTTGGACAAACTCTCCGAAAAGCACAATACCTTAGGGGCTGACACGTGTCCCTGTTGGGAGTCTTGAGCTGGGAGACTTGTGGGGTACGAGGCAAAAAGCGAAGTCTTGATGATGGAGGGCCGGGCGAAACCGGCCCTCTTATACGTACCTACTGTCGGCAACCAGCTCCCTAAACTACCCCTTTCCGTCAGTAACTGATGTACCCATATCAGGGGGAGCCAAGTGGCAAAACCGGCAACTGGACCGGTTCGGACTGGTTTCCGAACCAGCCTGTACCAGCTCTCTGCTACCTGCCCAGTTCTCCTACCTTCTAATTCAATTCAATTCGGCCACTACAGTTGTTCTACGGACTGGGCTGGTGGCCGAAGACCGGGCCTGGGACTTGGCGCGCCCCGGGACCAGGAACATCACCGAGAGAATCCCCAGCCTTCTCGAACGGAGGTCTCTCGGAGAGGGGAGGGCCTTACCACAGAGAACAACGTCTCCAAGGCTCCAGTGGAACACTGGTCGGAGTATAGATCCCCTCGTACGTCATGAAAGAGAACAACGACTCCATGGCCCCTGTGGAACTTGGGTCTGAGTATAGATCCCCTCATACGTCATGAAAGAGAACAACTCTTGACAGTCCTCACGCTGAGGGAACTGCCAGAATCCCTTGAAGAGATCAAACTTGCCGTTGCCTTCATCTCACGGACTCGGTCTTTCGCTACTTCCTCCGTCCCGATCGAGAACGTCGCATATGATACAGCTGTGCGAGCATTAAACAAGGCTCCAAACCTCAAACAAGCCATCTAATTCAAAAAGGGTACATTTTTCTAAAATCGACCATCCCTCTTTAAGTTGTATTTTATTGGTCAAAAATATTGGACTCGCCCGATCGGCCGTTGAAAAACCTATTTTTGTTCTCAGCTTGCGGTGAGAAGAGACAGCGTTTCAGCGCAATCCACCACAACCCGCAGATAGAGGGAATTTCAACTTTCCTGGAAACCAATTTTTGTGTAAATTCGCTTACGTGCGTGAGTTTTAGGAAGGATTTTGTGACAAGCGAAAAAAGTTGTCCGTTCAAAACGTGGTATTGGCATAAAAAAAGACTTGAATAAACGCGCAAAAAATAGCATGGGATAGGGATGCGAACGTTCGTGCCATGATGAAAGTTTCACACTGATCCATGAAAAACGGAAGCCAGGGGTCCATTTTTCCCTTGTGCACATTCTTGACGTGGACGGAGGAAGTACTGCCAAGTTCCCGCCATTGGGACTGTCATTGCATTGAGCGTACGATAGTCATTCGTGATACGATACTCGCCTGTAGTACCTTGATTCCGTACCAAGACCGTAGGGCTCGCCTACTTGCTCTTCGGGTGAGGCCGTATTCCTCCAGCTGCTTCACATAGTCTCGCATGAACCAGCTCTGCTCCTCCGATTAGGGTCGTTGCTTGCATCGGTACGGCATTGAGTCTGGTTTGAGAGTCACTCGTAGTGGCTCCACCCGCGCCGGACCGTCCACACCTTGCCGCCGGATCCGCCGGCAGTCAGCATGCCGCTCGCCAATAAAGCTGTTCACCGCATTGCAGCCAACGACTGTGTTGGATCCAGACGAGAGAGAGTCTCGAGGGATTGCATCAGGCAATTGTGGACGAAAAGGAGCGTCGTCGGCTCAGACAGATGATCAACAAAGAGGGTGCCGACAGCAACTTCCACGTAGGGGACAACGTTTTATGGTCACGAGTCGACGCATGCATAGATGGTAACAAGCTCATGGTGCGATGGGTTGGCCCCGTCAAGGTGGTTGAGGCCCGGCCTTACACGGTCATGATTAAGAACCTGCTGACCAACGAACGCGTTGAAGTCTATACCTCACAACGACTAATGCAGACTCGAGTTTTGACATCACCGAGGAAGTGAAGGAGCATATCGCCAACCAGAGCATGCTGCTCGCCGTCGAACGCATCAACGAGCACCACTACAACTGCACATCACAGCAGTGGGAACTGCTAATCTCGTGGAAATGTCTCCAGCGTATCCAAGACTCATGGGGGCCCCTTATCTATCTCCGCAAAGACATCCCTGTGCTGCTGTCCAACTACACCAAGGAGCACGGCGCAGTCCAACTACGCCGAACTCCCGCAGCCCTCAACCACCAGGAGTAGATAGCGCCGTTGATATCCCGACCAAGCTGTGGGGGCAGTGTGGAGATGAGTCCACCCATCTTGGTCGTGATGTCGACACAACCCTGCATATTGAACCCATTGTTTCAACACCACGAACCCACAGCACCAACACGATCAGCATCACCCATAAACCCATTGCATCAACAGCATTGACGCCGTCCCTCTCATCTAACATCTATTACAACCACTACTCACTGCGTGCTCAGCCACAAACCAACTACCGTGGCGGTGAACCTCGCAAGTGAACCCGCGGGGACCGCCAGGGATCGCGCACTGAGCCGACGTGAACCCACACCGCCAAGCACAGCACAAGCACCTCGCCTCCAGCACAGCACATCCAGACACCAGCACAACGCCAGCACGACATTGGCACGACATCAGCATGTTCCCCAGCATATCAGGCGCAGGCTGGGGGCACGAGTGGCAACCCGGCCGCCCGAGGCGGCCCCAAGGAACTAGCAGAGGCACGCAGGGGTGAACTGGGCGGGGTAGGACGCATAACGATGGTAATCTTACTTTCCAATTTGTGGTTCGCGGCGACGTGCAAGCATCGTGCGGGCACGCTCTGGACGGAACGGGAAGCCGTGAGGTGGCGGTCCAGTTCTTTGGACCGCCCGCATCCTCTTTGGCGGTCCAAGCTCGTTTATATTGTAGTTTGTATAGGGCTTAAATCTGGTCAAAATGGAACTGTCCGGAGACCCCACTCTGGAAAAAGCCAAGCACCCAACAAGCCCATCGAGCTGTTCTCTCCGAGCACGAACGACAGGTTAACAGCCACACCTGCTCTTGTGACCATGGTCGTGAACACTCGAGAAAGGCAGACCGCGGCGCGCTGCGCCGCGGGCCTGAACACCCACTCTTCAGCATCGGTGGGCGCGCAGGCGCCGCCGCCGTCGCCGCCCTCGCAGGCTGGCCAAGACCAACCGGAAGAAGAGCCGGACGCCAGCGATACCGACAGCGAGGAGAAGAGCACACCCAGAATCGACTTGAAGAACATCAGGATGGTCACGCCGTTTGACGGCACGATCAAGGACGGAAACTTCGACGCCAAGGGTCGCGAGTTTCGAGAAGAACTCGACGAGAAGATCGATGACGCCCAAGTTCTCTCTGGACGTGCGTAGAGCGAAGCCGTGAAAAAGGTTGTGTTCGAAATGTTCGTCACTGGAGCGACGCGGCGTTGGCTGCGCGAGTGGCTCCTCACCAACCCCGCCGCCAGCTACGCGGACATGGGAGATGCGCTCGAACACGAGTTTCGCCCGGTGCTCCTCGGAACCGACATCGTCGACCGCATTCGGAAGGAAAGGAAGCGCTGGTACGAGGCGTACCGCGAGTTCGCCGACCGTCTGGAAATGGCCGCGTTGGAAGGAGGCAAGGGCGTGCCGGCCAACGCTCGCCACGCCCTCCTCGCATTCGTCCGAAACGCGTACTCAAAACTGACGGACTTTGTGGAATCAAAGATCGACCTAACCACTGCGCGCCCCGCGGACGAACTTAAGAAGGCCGAGTCAGTGCTGACGCAGAAGGCCGAGGCCGATGGGCGCCTGCCCGATCGCAAGAGCAGAAACGACGACCGCAACAAGTCCGGCAAGGCCAAGGCCAAGCCACAGCAGGTGACCGCGACCAAGCCCAAGCGAGGCGCTAACCCGGGCAAGGGCAAGAAGCGCAGTGCCGCCGAGGCTCACGTGGTCGAGCGAAAGAAGAAGCCCAAGACTAACGGCAGCCACAATGGAGGTGGTTCTAACGGAAGCTCGAAAAACGACATCATCTGCTATGACTGTGGTGGTAAGGGTCACACGGCGCGATACTGCCGTGAGTTCCTTCAGAAGAAGGGCACCGGTCAAAAGGATGCGTCCGCTACGCTCATCGACCGCATGCTGCACAAGCTACAGGGGATCGGTGAGGAAGACCCGGACGATTTCCTGCCAGATGACGACGAAGTGCGGCGCCTCGTGCGCCCGAGACGAATACCGAGGACGAGCCGTCTGTCCACGACTCCGTTTCCACCGCGCGTCGACGCTCGAGGCGTATCTCGGCGCAGTCCAGAACTGAGGCCGCCGCCTTCACCGTTCTGGGGGAGGTGCTAAAGGAGCCGCCCAACTTGGCAGAAGCTCGGCGCTCGCCGCAGTGGGCGGAATGGGAACGCGCCATTCGTGACGAGGTCAGCGCGGTTTTCGAAAACGGAACGTTCGAGTGGACCACATTGCCTCCCAACGCTTCAGTGCTCGACCACACGATTCAATTTCGGCTCAAGACCGGTGCACGAGGAGAGGTGACGCGTTTCAAGGCCGGGCTCTGGGCGCGTGGCGATCGGCAACGATACATGATTGACTTCGTCGACACGTACGCGCCCGTGGCGACTCTCACGACAGTGCGCGTTTTCTTCGTTCTCGACGCCAAGTTCAAGATGTTCGCGAGGCAGGGCGACGTGCCCGCTGCTTATGTCAAGGCTACCCTCCCTGAGACGATCTACATGAAGTCAGTCCCTGGGTTTGGACGCGAAGGACAAGAAGGTCAAGTATGGCGGCTGCGCAAGGCGCTCTACGGGTTGCGCCAGGCCGGCCGAGAATGGACCAAGGCCATCAACCAGTTTCTGCGCGACTACGGACTCGAGCCGACCGACGCTTATTCGTGCCTCTATTTCATGATTGTTGATGGCTCACCCTTGTTAGTGTGCCTTTACGTAGATGATTTGCTCGTGGCCACCCAAATGAGGAGCACGTGCTCCGTATCATAGTATCGTGACGGCCCTCACCATGCGCTATGGCGTCAACGACATGGGCGAACAAGAGCAGTTTCTCAGGATTGGGGTCGAGCGCGCCAGTCCCGACAGCGTGATACTGTCACGGTCAGCGTACGTCGACGAGGTCCTCCATCGCTTTGCAATGGACGAGGCAAGGCCGACCAAGACACCGATGGTGCCGAACACGAGGCTCGACTTGCTCGACCCCGACATGACTGACGAAGAAAGCGAGACAATGCGGTGGGTGCCGTACCGTGAAGCTGTGGGAGCACTGCCTTATTTGTCGCGTGTGACAAGACCCGACGTCAGCTTCGCCGTTGGACAGCTCGCTCGACATTGTGCTCGACCGCGAAAAGTGGCATGGGATGCTGCAAAATACCTCATGAGTCATATCAGTGGGACGAAGGAACTCAAACTGGAACTCAAGCCCACGACCGATGAGATTGCCATCATCTCGGACGCCGACTGGGCGAACGACCAAGTCGACCGTAAGTCGATCTCCGGCCGCGTCGTCTTTCTGTCCAACGGAGCCATCGAGGACGCTGAGCTCGTACAGCTCATCGTCAATCAGGTGCTCAAGTCCAAGGTGCCCCCTAGTCCTCGTGATGGCCAGCCAACCCGCGATCGCCAGATTGAAGCGTCCCGGTCTCAGCGAGAAGCAGAAGACCGTGGACGTCAAGTACAAGTCCGCCAAGTGTCTGCTACATGAGGGCAAGATCGCCGTGCGTTATACGCCGATAGGCGACATGCTGGCCGACTTGCTCACAAAGGCACATGACCGAGCCAGCACCACCGCAAGTGTGGTCTTTGTGGCCTTTCGAGTGCCGGGTGAGCAGCGCACGCGCACTGCTTGTGGGGAGACGCGATGGCCCGTGCCCAAGCCAAACCAGCCACTGCCGGTGCACGAACACCAGGACCGCCAATGAAGCCATCACTGCCGCCGGGGCCACCGCCGAGCTTACCACCCGATCCACCCCCAGGCTCATCACGACTGACGAGGTCAGGGAACAGAGGAACTCACGGGGTTTCGCTCGCGAAGGAAGCCGCTCTGCTGGTCTTTGAGTTTGACAGCAGCTATATGTATCGGGGACTGGGCGCTGGGTTTAGGTTTTGGCGAACGAGGTCCATGTGAGCCTGCGCTTCGCCATGCAGGCGTGCGGTTTTGAGTGGACGGACGACTTCCAAGTCGAGAGTTTGGACGGCTGCCTGCGCGGCAAGGCCGCCAACTATTTCAACGACCAAGCCGATACTTGGATAAGGGCTGTGGAGTCGACGGTGCCCAAGTCAGACCAGCGGCCCATGACTAAGCTGCAGCACGCCCTGGGTCAAATGGAAGCCGTGCTCCACATGGACTTTTCGTCCGGTCAAGTGTCAGATATCTTCAGTGTGCGTAAGCAGCGAATTGGAACGAACATTTTCTGTACCTCGTGGCGGCGTGTCATGCGACAAACTCGCCGGAAGCGATGATCCTCGAGAGTCTGATCGAGCACATCGGGGGACAAGATGAAGGTCTTGCTCATTGGAGAGCGGGAGAAAGGACGGACTGATTACATGAAGCACGCGCAGGAGCTGGCCATCTGGGCGCAGGCGTAGGAGGATCGCAAGTCGAAGCCAAAGGGCATGGACAAGATCGTGAGCGCGGTGCAGCAGCCTGGTGTCGAGACGAGAACGTGTCGGATCTGCGGCACGAGGGGCCGTATCTCACCGAGCTGCCCCAACAAGGAAAGGGCAATGGCGGAGACGGCAAGACGGTCAAGTTCGCGTTGGCCGCCAACCTTGGTGAGGTCTGCCCTGATGGCTGGATTCTCGACAGTGGAGCAAGTGTGCATTCAGTGCGGGACCCGTCGATGCTCGTGGGTGCGCACGTGTATGACGAGCCCGACGGGTGCACGCTGCCAAACGGGTCCAAGCTGAGTGAGGACAACCCTACGTGGGAAGGCGATCGTGACGGTGCTCGTCGACGGCAAGTACCACAACGTGTCGCTCGACAGCGCAAGTTACGCGCCGGAGTTGGCACTGGATCTGATCTCGCTCAGCAGACTGCTGGAAAAGAAGTTCTCTCTCGAGTTTGTGGGTGAGCGGTGCGCGCTCACGAAGGACGGAGCGCCCGTGTTGTATGTTGACCTCGTGAAGCACGTGTTAGTTGCTGACTGTGGTCGGCGCGAGCTCTGGGAGGCAGGACCGCGAGAGGTCGTGCTGAGTGCTGTTACTGAGGAGACCCCAGCGGAAGAGGACATTCAGGAGGGCACGTTGATGAATTTCCATTGCCTTTTGGTAACCTTGGACACAATTATAGGCTACAAGATCCGGCTAACCAGCACGAAGTGCGAGCACTGACTCACCTGCGCCGAGGGAAAGCAGACGAAGGCTTGGCAGCCAAAGAAGGACACAGGGCAGGGGGCGCCGCCCGACATCGTTGGGGCGGTCATCTGTAGTGACATCAGGGGCCGATCACGCCGTGTGACAGGCTGCATAATAGGGACATGATCAACTTCGTCGACCACAGATCCCAACCACGTGCGTGTATTCCTCGCCAAGACGAAGGGCGAGGCCGCCAAGAAGTTCGAGCACTTCTTGACGTAGTTCGAGAACCGGTTCAACGTGCGGATCATGGTTCTGTCTGTTCGCGAAAATCGCCGCAGTTGGAACTGCATAGGCCCGCTATCCTTAATTTATTTCCTGTTAGCAATTAACGGATAGGAATCATTACTGAACTGAAGACTCATTATGTCTGCAAACTTATCAGGACAGAGGCTGCTACCTGCAAATGAGAGCGTAGGTCGTCAGGTATTGACTGAAAAGAGATTATTGACTGCAAATGAGTGCACACTCATCATGTTTGTGCGGCGCAGAAAAAAGCACCAACGTGCACACAAACGAAGCTGTGGCGAAAGGAGTGAATGGGATGCGCACTTCTACTATGTTCGCTTCGAGCTCTTGAAGTGCACTTGCTGCCTCGAAGTGGTGAATGACCAACGATTGACACGAATGGTGTTTATGTTAGATGGATTGACATGCTATCTACGTCGCCGTGTTCTTCTTCATCGCCAGCGTCGCTCTGTTCATCTTCATCATCACCTTGTTCCTCTTCATTGTAAAGGTCAACTCATGTGTGTCGAAGGGATGATGTCAACTACCTAAATTCGCGTATCTGGTGAAGCTTGAACACGAGATCGGCGACAACGTCGAACCTGAAGAGTTATTCATGATTGCTTCGAAGAAAAGAAGTACAACACACTGCAAAGTTGTCAGACACGAATTAGCAAACCAATTGCTGTCAGCAAACGAAGTGCTGTCAGAAAATGAGCTGCACTTACTCTGGCTGGACAACCAATGCCTCGATAATGCTGCGTCGGGCGGCTATCTATCCTTCTAATTTCCTACCGTAGAGTGGTCTTTGCACGCGCAGCGTGCCGCGAGGCCCCCAGGCCGAGCGCCGCAAACGAGCATAGCGAGGACGCTTTACCGCCCAGATCCCCACTGTCATTACATTTCACATCAGCACCGCAAATTTTACAGCATGCACTGAGATGCGATGGTTTTCGGATCTGGAAACCATCTGCTCCGACTGTTATCTTTGCTTTACCCCACCGGAATGACCGAATTTTGTAGGCATAATACGCAATTCCGATTGATTGGATATATTTGCTTAGGTGTCACTATAAAAACGGTTATACAATTAGGTTTTTGACGTGTACTGCCCTGTGGCTCTGGCAGAGCGCCACACCTCTAATCCTGGATACAGAGAAAAACCAAAAGGAATTTGCAAAACGTGATACAAACAGAAAATTTCACGAAAAGGTGATACAGTAGTGCGTCAATTCCCAGTCAAAATGGCACCCTCAAGCCAACAACTCGATCGCACTGAGGTGGCCACCCGATAGTGCACCCCAAGAAGAGCTATGGGATCAGATTTTTGTTCGCAACTACATGTATAGAGCGTGGGGTCTGCAAAAGAGAGCAAGTACAGTCCGTTCGCGAAAATCGTCACCCCCTGATACATAAAGTTTACAGACACATAGAATATGCAGTTCAGTAATAATGTCTACTCTATCGATCCCTACATGACACAAATAAAGAAGGATAGCAGGTATAATCAGTTCCCAGTGCGGCAAGTTTTGCAGGCTGTATCCCCCTGCAAAAAACGGCACTGTTGTTGCGATATTTTGTCACTTATCCACGAAATTTTCTATTTTTATCACGTTTTGCAATTCTCCAATAGCCAAAACCAAACCCACCACCAACCCAGCACTGCGCACGCCGGAGTGCCCGCCCACGGCGGGCACAACCCCACCTAGTTGTTGCTAGGGCGCTGGCGCGGCTTTCCACCTTGGGCGCACGTGTAGACTTTTGAATAAAGCTCGAAGTCACTCGGGATCAGTTGTCGTTTGAGCTCGTGTTCAAGGGTACATGTATGCTCACTCTCGGCGTAGTTTTCTTCAAGACGCGAACGAATACCCGCGTTTCGGCTCGCTACTCGCGTCGTAGAACCTCCTACCATCACCAACGCGAGAAAATACCGAGAGTCGCGTGAGATAGATCGCGCGTACAGTACCTGATGTGTGCTGCCGAAGTACCCTTCCAGGCACTCTTCAGCATCATCCCAAGCAAAGGAGTTCTTATCAATAGAACGAACAGCAAGCATGTCACCGTGCAGAGCAACAGGCTCTTCCTGGCCGGCTGTGTCGTTCGTGCTCTCATCCTCACTGTCGCTTTGAGCACCGGAAGCGCTGTCGCTACCGCTACCCGAGCTGTCGTCAGAGCGCTTTCGCTGTCGGAGTCGGTGGCGTCTAGCGCGTGCGCGAGAGCGAGCCTTCCGGCGTGGTGTGTCGAAGTCGTCGTCGCCGTCGCTTGCACTGTACACTCTCTTCTTCTTTGACGCCTTCCGCGTCTCATGCCTCGACACCTTCCGTGTCTCATGTCTTTCTTCGCCTCCCCCGCATCTGATCAGGCCCCACTGTGCACAGAATTCGACCACAATCAAGTTTGGGTCATAAGACTAACAGCCATCAGCCATTACAACAGACTCGATCGGGATTTGCCTCAGGTTCGAAGCGGGGTCGGGGGGGGTGAAAAAGTTAATAGTGCTGCGTTCTGATTCTTACACATGCAGGTCGAAAGCTGTATCTTGGTTATGCCGCGAGCTCATCTTGATAACTTCCCGCGAATGCTTACAATCCGCCTCGTAGTCGTTTCTCACACTGGAATCACCACTGGAAGCACCGCTTAAACCTCGGATAACTTTCGCGGACAAGTCTTCAACACGTGCCTGACCTGACTTGATCATCACCAGTTTCCCACTCTGGACACGTTGGCACAACCGAATGAGCATCGACCGCATGCGTTTCTTCCGCACTTGGCCATACGATGCCCGGGTTGACAGCCGACTGGACCACTGGTACAAGCTCTTTGACATCTTGCTTCAAAGAATCGATCACTTGTGGGTGGGTACTCAAGATGCTACCGGGGGAACCGCCAATAATCACGATCTTGAAACTGCTGAGGTGGGGAAAGGGCGACTTGGTGGGCAAGGTGGTCACCGCCACCGTGGGGGTGGGAATACTTGGAACTGCCATACAGCTGTCATAGCAGAGACCCGGGCAGGAAGATGTAGACAAGACAGTTTACACGTCATCCTGGACCGCTAAACGTACGAGATTCGGGCTGGTGCACTTGCCACGCGCCCACCACCCGGACGCACGCGAGCCACTCCACCAGCAGTGGTAGGCTAGCGGTGTTTTGAGAACGCACTTGGCGGGCGGAGTCGAGGTGGAAAAATCGCGAGGTGCATCTCAAGTCCGGCATGCCGATTGTACTTCGTGAGCAAAGACGTGCCTGAAGTTCTCGTGGTGAACGGTCAAGTCGTGGACCAAGTCGTGTTCAACAAGGGTCTGTGCTTCATGAACGACAAGGATGCGGTGCCCCCGGCTTCGCGTACCCGCTTCGGTCAGCGGTCCGAACACTGTCTGGATCTTGACGCGACGGTTCGCGGCACACCTGCTCAAGAGACGAACTCGGCCCCACAGGAGGTGGGTGACCAGTCGGGTGGAACCCAGACGTCTTCGGCGGCAAGTGGAAACACCCCCGGTAACGACCCTGCGAGTGGTGACG
>JAADVT010001012.1:0-11257 GCA_023335895.1 Pythium rishiriense
CGAGGGTGAAGACGAGGACGACGAGGACGAGATTGGCCAGGGGAACCAAGAGGACGGCACCGATGACGAAGCCGACGAGCAGCTCCTGTACGGCTCGCTGGCGCGGAGCTGCGCAGCCCACGTCATGGCGCTCCAGCGAGCGGGTGGCAAGCAGTAATCGAGACAAAACGCTGCGATCCGTGGGTCCGAGGAACCTTCCTCGTCGTGTGTGATTCATATGGAGACATCTTGCGTTCATTTCGACTGTGCGTCTCTGCACAGCCATCTTATTGCACAAAAACAGGCCATTGTCCAGATGTAGCCAAGTCTCGTTCGATTGACATGTCACAAAAATGTTCAAAACCCGACGTCACTAATGTGAGGGTATTGGATTAGTGACACTCCGCGTCGCTGTTTTCCCGCCGCCCCATGAAACGATCCGCCGGGTGTCCTCATGGACCGCTCGCAACGCTGACTCCTGCAGCTGCTCTACGCAGGTGTGGGGACTGGAACCACGACAGAACGACGCGTCTCTCTCCCATCATTCGATAGATACCTCATTCGGCCACCATGGACATCATGATGCGCCTCAAGGGCGCCGGCTTCTCGGTCATCGCCAACGAGTTTCGCCAGCGCGAGAAGCGGCTCGGCACGGGGCTGCCGCTCCAGGACTTTGTGGAGATCGTTCTGCAGGGACTTCCCAAGCCCAAGACGCTCGAGGAAAAGCACGCCAATATTGGCGCGCTCGTGGATCTCTTTGAGGACATGGACATCAACGGCGACGGCACGATGGAGTTTGACGAGTTCACGTCGTACTGCGTCGACGCCGGGATGGTCGCGACGCGCGCCAAGACCTCAAAGCTCAAGCACCGGTACGTGCGCAACACCCGCCACGTGATCAAGACCACGAACGGCTCGCTCGGCATCGAGAAAGTGCGCTGGTCGCCGCAGTTCCAGCGCTTCCTCGTGGTCGAGAACGCCGCCAAGAGCGTCAAGGTGTTCCACGCCGACGGGCACATGGTGGGCGACGTGCGCGCGCAGTCGACGCTGCTCAATGCGCCGCCCGTCGAGGACCGCGAGGTGGGCAACACCAGCGGCGCCGACGATGCTGGAAGTCCGACGCGACGGTCGATTCGTGCGCGCGAAGCCGATCCGACCAACGCTGCAGGCAGTGGGACTCCCAGAACCACAGCCACGGGCACCGCAGCGTCCAATGCGGGCATCTTCATATTGGATGCGGTGTTTCTGCACAAATTCCAGTGTCTCGCGATGAGCACAACAGACTTTGTGATCTCGTTCTACAGCATGGAGGAGCCCAAGCACCAGCAACGCCTGCCAACCAACCTGCTCGCCGCGACGGCGCGGTCAGGCCCCACGTACGATGTCGTAAAAAAGCTCACGATCACCACCACGACGGCCCAACTGCTTCTTCGGTTCTGTGAAGAAGCTGGTTTGCTGTTTAGCGCCGGAAACGACTTTATCGTCAACGTGTGGAAAATCGAGGATCTCGAGACTAAGACATTATGGAAGCGACTCATTCACCACCAAGACATGATCATGGATGTTATCGAGATCCCGGTGCATGACATGATTGCAAGCTGCGATCTGAATCACACGATCCAGCTCTGGGATATTCACGACTGCCGATCACGCGGCGCACTCGTGGGTCACTCGAGAGGCGTCAAGCAGATGGTATTTTCGAAAGACCACGACATGCTCCTCACTGCTGGGTTTGAGTTTGACGCATACGGATGGGATATCGCATCGCGGCAAATCGTGATGAAGCTGGTCGGCCATCGAGCTCCTCTCATTGGCGTCCAGCTTGCAAATTTTCAAACGGAGCGTGCCATCACGGCTGACTCGAGTGGTGTGTTCAAGGTGTGGGATATTTCACGCGCAACCGGAAGCACTTCTCAGAGCGCGTCAGCAGGCGCAACTGCTCGCCAAGGAGGGCGTGGGGCTTCCCATGCTGTGTTGCTCGAATCACTCGATCCGACTCACGAGCTTTCCCGTTTTGAACCAACCACATTCATCTCACTGCACCCGCAGCGTCGAGACATATGGGCCGCAGCATCCGGTAGTTCAACCTTGCACTTGTTCCGATCCACTCGAGTACAGCAGTTCGACGAAATCCCGCTGAAAGCCTTCTATCACTACAACGCGAATCGCTTCGTGGTCGTATCCGGTCCTGTGTGCTCGATTTGGGACGGTGAGACAGGAACATGCGTGGACGAGTTTAACAACATTGGCTCGTACATTGGCACCCCCTGCACGGAGAGCGGTGGAGGTCACCAGTCCAATGGTGGTGGGACTACCAGCACACATAACGGAGCCGCAGTCACTCCAGGAATGGAACCTTCGACGGACATACTGCTGTGTGTTCAAGATTCAAAGTGCAAGAAGCTTGTGATGCTTTCCGAAGAGGGTGAAATGGGTGTGTTCAACTGCCAGAATTTCGTACAGATGCGGAGATGTGAAGAAAAATTCTGTAGCGTTCCACCAGGTCTACACGCAGCTCGTGTTGGTGCGGCGGATAACCTTACGCCCCCTTCCTGTGGAGTCGTCGGCCTTCATTATTGCTCCGAAAACAAGCTAATTATCGCAACGGACTCGCATTCCAGCTCGATTTGCGTTATTGACGACAGCAACAATGAAACATCCAAAGGAATAAGGGATACAGTCGTGCTACGCCGGCTGATCAATATTCCTGGTGGTATATCCGCCAGTGCGTACAGTTACCACGCCAGTATGATTGCGATTCTTGACGCGGACACTAACAGCAAGATCTCGCTCTGGGATTTTGAGACCCTCGTGTCTGTCGGCTCGTGTGAGATGGAGGCAGATGACGTGGACGCTGGAGCAAGTCTACACACACTGACATTCTGGGAAGAATTCCCGGTTGTTCTCGGTGCTGACGCCCAAGGAGGAGTTTACTTTTTTGCGGTTATGCCCACGGTACAAGCCAAGACAGGGAAGCTTCTGCACGCATTTGTCAACGACCATACTCGTACAGCTGCCGCTTCCGTTGATGGGCATGCGGGCGCAGAAGAAAGTGACGACGGTGCGGCGGAAGATAACACCGAATCCACAACGTTTCTCACCGATAAGACCGAGTCGGCAGTGCGGAAATTCCTGCAGAAGCGTCAGAGCCTCCAAAAGGCAGCAGCAGCTCGCAAGTCGTTTGCATCGATCAGTACTTCGGGCGAGAGCAAGAACAACGACGCAGCCCAGCCGCCGGCTGTCGTAGGTGGTGTCGTTACGTGCATGCAAGTTGTTCTGGACGACACGGATGAGCACCACCGCTATCTGCTCTTCACGGGTGACGAAAAAGGTGTAATTCGAGTATGGAGTCTGAACGACATGATGCGACGACTGTCGTTATTCAAGATTCCCGAGACTAGTTGCAAGTACCTTCGGCGAGGGTACCACCCACGGGCGATGTTTGCTCACGATAGCGCAAAGCAAACGAACGTTAATCGCCCCGAAGCCACCCAGGAAGGCTATGGCACAAGTGCTGGAGATGGGTCCAGTGACACGCGTGCTCGTTTGAGCCAAACGCAACTGAAGAAACTCACTATGCAGCGCACTGATGCCAAGAAAAGGTCGTCTACCACCTCGTCCTCGCAACTAGCGAAATTACTCGCTCCTAATCGGCTGTTGCCTGGTCACACTCCACCACCGGCGAGCACTGTCGCGGCAGCCGAAGCTTTTCTCGTTCCCCAGTCTTCGTTGCGACGATCTAGCAGCGCCATGAGTCGGTTGGGGAGTCGCTCGGGCAGTGTTGACCGTTCAACATTCGGTGGTGCGGGGGCACTGGTCCATGCTCGTGCGCGACCTACAGAAAATCGTCGTCGGTCGTACTGTTGGCAGCATCAAGACGTTCGAATCGTGCACGTTTGGACTGCCCATGCAGACGGTATCACCAGCCTGGAAGTGTCGAAGCACCCAAACATCGTCGTCACTTGCTCGCTTGACATGCGTGTCTTCGTGTGGAGTTGGCAAGGAGCTTGTTTGGGCAAACTTTTCGATGCTGAGAACGTAGGCCCGTGTCGGTGGCGCTTCACAAAGGACGACTCAAAGCGGAACACGGAGAGACAGGGGCTTATTGACGAGCTTGTCCGTGAGCTGGAGCTTCCCCCACAGCAGAAGGCGCAACGGAGACGGCAGACTCTCTACCAAAGCCACGTCCAACGCAAGAACCAAAAGGAACTGTCACATGTGAACGTGATGCTGATTGATCATATCGTTAGCCAGCACCCTGAAGTTGCTGCGATGGAGAAAGAAGGATTGTCGAATGCATCCACCGACGAGAAAATCAATGCCGAGATGGAGAAAACTCGACAGCGCAACTATCGAGCCAAAGCGAGAATGCTTGATGCCCTCGCTCGTGCCTCTACGTGTACGGGATCCACGCACTCGAAAGAAATCGTGCGCTTGCACAGCTTAGCTCAAGTTGGCCCGTTGCTATGCGTGGATAAGTTCGAGATGAAGCAAGAACAGCAAACCATGAAGTTCGCCGAAAAGGACGAACTGAAAATGGATCGCCAGTATTTGGAAAAGGAGCTTGGAATTGGTCCGTCATCAGGCTCAGCAAACCAAGGATCCGCAACCAGCATCAAATCAGGGAGCTTAGCGTCAATCAAGGATCAGATTCGACAAGCTCAACATCACGCCGAAGATGTGATGGAAAACAAAATAGCTCTGCAGCGTCACGCTTCTGCGATGTATTCCAACCTTCACCACGCGCAACGTCGGACCCAGCAACGCTCTCACGACCCGATGGCGCTTGTCAAATACCCCGCAAGCCCATCCATGAACGACGGAAGGGACCCTGCGAAGGAGCTGGAAGACATGTTGGAACCGTCGCCGTTTTTGCGTAGCAAGCTACCAGATCGTCTTCTTACCATTCGACCGCAAACAGCACCATCTCCAAACGGATCCAAAACCTTAACGAGAGCCAAAAGTACCTTGAATGTGAAGTCAACTCCAAGTATGATATTTGGGTCAGCAGACAGAGAAACGAGCAGACTGCACTTGCGACCCCTCACGGCGTCTGGGTCGGAGCCCACCCTACAGGGACAAGGCCTGGCGAGACAAGACAGCCTCAACCAATCTGAATCCAAACCGACTAGTACAGATGTGCCCAAAATCAATCGACGAAGCTCGTTGGATCAAATGTATCTTGAAGAAGTCCAGCGCCAAGGGCGACCGTCGCTGAAGCGTTCGCAACAGTTAGACAGCATGGTACCCGAGACAACAGAGGTTACGCAAGATCATGATCAAGCTGGTGAAGATGCGTCGTTGCGAAAACTGAATGTGATCAATTCAATCATCCACAGGGCTCAAGATGTTTGCGACGCGAGTGCCAAACCTTCGAAAGATAAATCCGACTACGAAGTGCACTCGACGAAGTTAACGATTTCACCATCCGATGAGCAAGACGCCTCTCGACAGCGTTTATCTGTTCTACCAACACTTCACGAATTGGATGATACGCCCGAAGAACAACATGACCGAGACGAGGCACCGAGAACTGACGAATCCGAGCTTCGGCGCCATTTGGAAGCTACACGCCGGCGCATGGAAATCGCGATGGGTGAAAGCGACGGGCGAGACGGAGGTACTCAGTCAAAGCGCTCCATGATCAATAGAAAGCGCGAAGAGGTCGAGCATCAGAAGAAAGGCAGACGTATGGAAGATTACCTCCAACAAAAGCGCCGCGAGATGAACGCTAATATTGGCGCTGTATTCAAGCGAACCTCGTTTGCGTTTCCTTCTGCCGGCGCAATGGCTGATGGTGGCCACGATCCTCATATCGAGAAAACCAGGAAGAAGAACCTCGCAGGTGAGCCGCCAGCCACAGAGACTGCGGACCATCGTGCAATGCAAGAGGCCCAGGCCCAGGTCGAAAAGAGCAAGGTCTTCGGTATTTACGGTGTTAAGGAGGTCATGTCAATCATCCGACTCTTCTGGAGCATGGATGAAGACTGTTCCGGCACTCTGTCTCTGACCGAGCTGTTGTCTTACAAAGCGTATTTTGAAAAGCTTGGATACCACGACATGGCCACGGTGTTCCAAGCGATTGACAAGGATGGAAGCGGCAACGTTTCGTTGAAGGAGCTTCTGGAAATTTGTTTCCAGTATGCGACGAAGTACCAAATCGAAGAAATGCTGAAGCTAGCCAAGCTGGGCGATGTGGCAAGCTACTTCGATGCGACCCAGCGCCAACGAAGTGGTGCCAAGAAAGGGAGCGCCGCGATAGAAGAGAAGCGACAAAGCAGCCACACTGAAGCCAAAGTCGGCGATCAAGAAAAAAATCGGTCTGAATATGTTTTATCCGCAGAGGAGCGAGCCGAACTACTCGCCATCTTCCGTGTGTTTGATCGCAATGGAGACGGTGGCATTGGAATGGACGAGATCATGGAAGCGCTCCACGTCGAAGAAGACGAGACGTTCAAGCGGGTTTCCGCGGTGGAGGAGGCCCAGCTCGCGAAGAGAGACGCGGCTATGGGAGGCAGCAAGCGGAAACCGTCTACAGCAAAGAATAGCTCGAGTGCATTCACGAAGGAAGAAGTGCGCAAGTTTTACCAAGACGTGGACACGGACGGCGATCAATCGCTAAATTTTGAGGAATTCGTGGTGCTGATGCAAATGCTTCACGGTTGTCGGCGATGACAAGATACTTCGAACAGCCCGATGGTGCAGTCCGTGAAGACCATTATAGGATGCAGCTATCAATATCTCCTTTGCCGACCTTGCGCCCAAGATCTCAGCCCTGATTACTGTGACTGGAATGCTGGCTGAGACGGTGCGACCGTAAGCAGACGAGAGCAGTTTCGTGTTAGCTATAAATCGGCGCCAGACGATCGCGGATGAAGGATTACCTCGCGTTGGTGGCTCTTCGTATCAGTTGTTCTCCTGCTCTCTTCTCGACACCCCAGTCGTCCAACATAATGCCGACAGAAGTGCATCCACAAGATTCACCGCCATCTCCATCTGCGGCTGATAGCGCTGCGTATGTGGCAGTTCAAACCCCGCGCACCATTGACCCCAACTCTGGTTCGAACTCTCAACACCCACCATCGCCAGTACTCGTGGAGAAATCGACGGTGCCGAAAGAGCATGGAGGAAAAGAAGCCCCTCCAAATGGTGTCGTGGATGGGAAGAGAGGCAAGGCCGATGAATCCCATGTGAGCTTCAAGTTTCGTGACCTCTATCGCTATGCGTCGACGATGGATATGGTCGCGCTGTTCTTCGGGCTTGTGATGACCGCCATCAACGGCGCGCTTTTTCCTTGCATGGCGCTCATCTTCGGTGAGGCCATCTCAAGCTTTCAGCCGTACGACGAAGAGCGGGTCCGCAACGCGGCGCTGTTGTATCTAGGTGTCGCAGTGATTCTCTTCGTGACGGATTATGTGTCTTTCGTGCTCTTCCATTTGACGGCGGAGCGACAGATGAAGGCACTCCGCGAGCAAGGCTTCAAGCATATGCTGTTCCTGGACATCACGTGGTACGACAAGCACGACGCGCTTCAGCTGTCAAGTCGACTCACGGGCGACACAGTGAAGATCAAAGAAGGGATGGGCCAGAAGCTCGGCGATTCGCTGAGGTTCACTGCTCAGTTTGTTGCCGGGTACATCATCGGCTTCACGAAGGGGTGGCAGATTTCATTGGTGATGGCGTGCGTCATGCCATGCATCGCGTTCTCGTTGGCGTTTCTACTCAAGACAATGCGTGCGCGCACAGAATGGGCCCAGAAGGTGTACGCGGAGGCCGGTGCGGTCGCCGAAGAAACGCTTGGTGCGATGCGGACAGTCGTCTCCAACAACGGTGAGAAGCGTGCGATTGAGTTGTACAACGAGAAAGCTCTCAAGGCCGAAGAAGAAAACATCAAGCTGGCGCGCTTGACGTCGGTTGTGATTGGCGTTTTCTTTGGCAGTATGTGGCTCATGTACGCGGCTGGTCTGTGGTTTGGAGGCAAGCGTGTGTCTGACGCGAAGACGGATCCGGGCTCCGTGTTTAGCGCATTCTTTGGTATTCTCATTGGCTCCATGTCGATGGCTCAGATCTCGCCCAACATCACGGCTGTGGCGCAGGCCAAGGGCGCAGCTGCTGGCTTGTACGCCATTCTGGGTACTCCGTCAGCCATCGACGCGTCGGTGGACGTTGGTAATATCCCAGAGAGGTGTGAAGGTCGAATTGAAGCGATAGGGGTCGACTTTTTCTACCCGAGCCGTCCGGACGTCACGATCTTGAAGAATTATAACGTGCGGATCGAGCCTGGGCAGACAGTCGCGTTTGTAGGCGCGAGTGGCGGAGGCAAGAGCACGCTGATTTCACTGCTTGAGCGATTCTACGACCCGGTCAAGGGTCAGATCTTGCTGGATGGCCGCGATATCAAGACATTGAACGTCAAGTGGCTTCGCTCTCAGATTGGTTTGGTTTCCCAGGAGCCCGTGCTTTTCGCGACGACGATCTTCCAGAACATTGCCTTTGGTTCGACCGATGTCACCCGGGATGACGCGATTGCAGCCGCCAAGTTGGCAAACGCGCACGAATTCATCATGCGTCTGCCGCAACAGTACGACACGACTGTAGGTGAGAAAGGAATTTCGTTATCGGGTGGCCAGAAGCAGCGAATCGCGATCGCTCGTGCGATCGTCCGTAATCCGAAGATCTTGGTGCTTGATGAGGCGACCAGCGCACTGGACAATGAAAGCGAGCGTGTTGTACAGGCGGCGCTGAACGAGCTGATGGCCAAGACCCGTATGACGACGCTTGTGATCGCTCATCGGTTGAGCACGATCCGAAACGTGGATAAGATCGTTGTGTTGACGGGCGGCGCTGTCGTTGAAGAAGGTCGACATGATGAGCTCATGATGGTTCAGGGTGGGATATACCGAAATTTGTATACGATTCAAGCGGGCTCGGAAGAAGAGGACGTGGCAGCGCTCACTCCGAGCTTTGTTGCCCCTCTTTCGGCAGCCACTCTTTTAGCACTAGACACGGCAACGCCCGCGAGTGCTCGACGTTCAGATGATGTGTCTGATACAGCCGCTATGCCAGGGTCCGCGAGAAGAGATGATGCCACTGCTCGTCCATCGAGTTTCACGCTGAGCAAGGCCATCACTCTCGGCAGTCCGGAGCGGGCTTACCTCGTGGCTGGCTGCGGAGGCTCCATGGTGATGGGCGCTAGCATGCCAGCTTCGGCGATTCTCATCTCTGGCCTCGTGAGCTCGATGACTGAAAAGTACATGCTGTACAATTTGACCAAGAACCACTCGTACCTCGATAAACTGTACGATCAAGTGCAGATCTATGGGGCGATTTACGTGGGCGGTGCCGGCGTGATGTTGGTCGCGACGGCGATTCAGCAGTACTGCTTCAAGTTTATGAGTGAGAAGCTCACGTCTCGCTTGCGCGACATGCATTTCCGGGCTCTATGCCGCCAGAACATTGCCTTTTTTGACCATGCAAAGAACGCGACGGGTGCGTTGACCGCCGACTTGGCGACGAATGCGACAAAAGTGGCTCTTCTATCGGGCGACGCGCAGGGCCGCGTGGTGCAGGCTTTCTGTACGTTCATCGCGGCCATCGTGATTTCCTTCACGTTGGGCAGTTGGCTCCTGACGTTCGTGATGCTCGCCGTGTTCCCGCTGCTGATCTTGGGCCAGTATGTGCGTATCCGTCAAATGACGGGCAAAACCGGCTCGGACTTTTTGGGCGACTCGGGTGCCCACGCGTCGCAAGCGCTCAGTAACATCCGCACGGTGGTCTCGCTCGGGCTCGAGAAGACAATGGTGGCCAAGTATGGCGAGCTGCTCCAGGCGCCGCTCAAGAATGGTACGAGAGAGGCCAACGTGAACGGACTCGCGCTTGGGTTCAGCTCGGGAATCACGTTTGCTGTCTACTCGCTCGTGTTTTGGTACGGCGGGACGCTCGTCTCCAAGGGCCACATCTCGTTCCAGCAGCTCATGCGGTCGCTCATGGCGATCATGATGTCAGCGCAGGGAATCGGCTCGGCGGCATCATGGCTCGCCGACACGGGCAATGCAAAGCAGGCTGGGTCCGCGATCTTCGATCTCGTTGAGACCAAGCTCTCCATCGATTCGTTCGCAGACACTGGCCACAAGCTGGACAAGGTGGAGGGGAAGCTCGAGTTCAAGGACATCACGTTCCGGTACCCGACGCGTCTGGAGGTCCCGGTGCTTCGTCATTACAACCTCACGATCGAAGCGGGCCAAACCGTGGCGTTCTGCGGTCCAAGCGGCGGCGGCAAGAGCACGTGTATCTCACTGATCGAGCGCTTTTACGACCCGCTGAAAGGCCAGGTGTTGCTGGACGGTCACGACATCAAGACGCTCCACTTGCAGTGGCTGCGTCGTCAGATCGGTCTCGTGGGCCAAGAGCCGACGCTGTTTATCGGTACGATTGCCGAAAACATCGCGTATGCACTGCCCGAGAAGCCGACGCAGGACGAGATCGAATCCGCCGCCAAGATGGCGAACGCGCACGCGTTCATCACGCAGTTCCCAGACGGGTACAACACGCAAGTGGGTATGCGTGGGGAGAAACTGTCGGGCGGCCAGAAGCAGCGCATCGCAATCGCGCGAGCGATCCTAAAGAACCCGACCATCCTGTTACTAGACGAAGCGACAAGTGCGCTAGACTCTGAGAGCGAGAAGATCGTGCAGGAGGCGCTGGACAAAGTGGTGGCGCTGAAGAGGCGCACGACGATCATCATCGCGCACCGTTTGTCGACGATCCGTAAGGCCGACAAGATTTGTGTCGTGAGCGGCGGTAAGATCGCGGAGGAAGGCACCCACTCGGAGCTGCTGGCGCTCGGTGGTATCTACAAGAAGCTCGTCACGAAGGAGTAGAGATCCCGACACGCACAGTTACTGACATGTCATTGAAAGGAAACTGAGACGTCAACATGGCTACAGTGGATGAGACAGGCAGCTACATTGCACTGTCGCATACACTGAACTCCAGAAGCCCAACCCAGCCCTTGACGGTGGCGAGGACATGCGGCTCGTGTTCTAAGCGGCCCAAGAATGGATAACAAACAATTGATTTCGTTTTTGCGCTCAACTACTGACTCGTTGTCCTGTTCTTTTTTCTTTCGGAGAAGCCAGCTCGCTGGAGCGCCATGACGTGGGCTGCGCAGCTCCGCGCCAGCGAGCCGTACAGGAGCTGCTCGTCGGCTTCGTCATCGGTGCCGTCCTCTTGGTTCCCCTGGCCAATCTCGTCCTCGTCGTCCTCGTCTTCACCCTCG
>JAADVT010001013.1:0-11254 GCA_023335895.1 Pythium rishiriense
AAAAAAAAAAAAAAAAACAATCTGCGTACTCGGGATGATGAGGAAGAAGGCGAAGAGCAGCGCGATGGCGAGCATGAGCCCGAACTTGCCGCGCGGGCCGATGGCGCCGAGCGACGCGAAGAGCGCGGCGAGGAGCTCTTCGGGGCCCATGGAGCCGTAGTTTTCCATGAGCTTGACGCCGTCCTCGCCCGCCTGGTCGTACACCTCGCGCTTTTGCGGGTCGCTGAGCACGTCGTAGGCCTGTTTCATCCGCGTGAACTCGTCCTGGGCCTCGGGCGTGTTGCCGCGCTTGTCCGGGTGGAGCTGGAGCGCCTTCTTGCGGTAGGCCTTCTTGAGCTGCTCGGGCGTGGCGTCCGGCGCCACGCCCAGGAGGTCGTAGTAGACCAGGCTCTTGACCTTCTTCGTCGGCGGCGCCATCGTCCGTCGTCGCTCTGGTTCCCTCGCTGGCACCAAGGAGGAGGACACGGCCAAAGTGTGCCAGGAGCCACTGGCGCTGCTCGAATAAGTACGTTTGGGAGGAATTACAGCCAATGGAATAGATGTAAGTAGGTATATTCAGCCAATGAGAGGGAGTTAAGACACCCTGTCAGTGCGTTGGGGGGTCGCCGGTGGGTTACTCTTCCTTCTCCAAGATGATGCCATGCACATCCCCCGACTGACTGCCTCCCCCTCCCAGGCATGCGACGGTGCGCGTGGAGTCCCTCTCTGGATACGCGCTCTCTGCCGTGGCCGAAACGCCATTGCCACTCCCATGTGCTGAGCTCCACGACCACTCGCTCCACCGGACCACGGGCTCGCGTAGCCTCAGAAGACTGGATGGATGGACCTCCGACAGGACTTGCTCCCGCGAGTCAGCAGGGGAGGGGGCGAGCTCGATCCGAGTCCCGACGTAGCAGAGGAGACAAGAGCCTTCTCCTTTGGGAAAAGGAGACTCGGGTGGTCACATCCCACTACTGTACTACAGCCGCCACTTTTCCGTTCTGTGCGGACGGAGGGGAAGCGCGTCGACTAACAAGTCAAGTGGCCCCCCACCACCAAGCATCTGAATGCACATAAACAGGTCACTCGGTGTTTTCAACTTGTCTCTATATTAGATGGCCTCGTGGAAGAGCTGGACCAGCGTCTCAACGGCCACGCCGTCGGGCACCGAGCCTTGCGCGAACGAGGCGTTGCCACCACCGCGGCCACCGACCTTCTTGACGGCTTGCTGGAGCAGCTTGCCGGCGTGGGGCGCGTTGTTGGACTCCGAGCCACCGGAGATACACACGACCTGCGAGCCCATGACCACGACGTGGGCCTTGCGGGGCTCGTGCTTGAGCAGGAACTCGGCGCGGCGCCGCAGCACCTTGGCAAACTCGCTGTGGGTCGCCGACGCCGTCGGGATCGCGTGGACGTCCAGCGTCGAAGTCGTCGCAACCGGCGCCACGGGCAGCGACGCGAGCACGTCGCCCAGCGCCTGCGCGGCCTGCTCGAGCTGCTTGACCTGCTTCTGCATCTTGGTGATCCGCTCGGGCACCTTGGCGGGCGTGGTCTCGAGCTGTGCTGCGAGCTGCTGGAGCGTCTTGTCTTTGGTTTGGAGGTACTTGGCGCCTTCGACGCCCGCAACGGCTTCCATGCGGCGCGTCCCGGCGGCCACAGAGCCTTCACTCAAAATGACAAACGGGAAAATCGCCGACGAGTCCTTGACGTGTGTGCCGCCGCAAAACTCGCTCGAGACGCCATCGCCCATGGTCACGACGCGCACTACGTCGCCGTACTTCTCGCCGAAATTACAGATCGCACCGCTTGTCTCGGCCTCTGCGCGCGGCAGTTCCGCCGTCGCGACGCGTAGTTGCTGGAGCGCGAGGTCGTTCACGTGCGACTCGACGCGCGCGAGTTCGTCGAGCGAGAGCGCGCCAAAGTGCGCAAAGTCGAACCGCAGACGGTCCGTCGTCACGAACGACCCGGCCTGGCTCACGTGGTCGCCCAGCACCTTTTTCAACGCGCTCTGCAGCAGGTGTGTGGCCGAGTGGTGTACCTCACAGCCGGCGCGGAAGCGCGCGTCGACGATGGCGTTGACCGTGGCGCCGGCCAACTCGAGTTGCGACTTGACGTCGTCGAAACTCACGCTCTTGGGCAGCTTGCACTGGACTGCGATCGCGTCGTTGGGCAGGCGCTTCGTGTCCTGCACGGCGATACGAACAACATCCGCCGTATTGGTACGAAGCACGAGCTCACCACGGTCGCCGACTTGGCCACCGCCCTCGGCGTAGAACGGACACGGGTCCAGCGACACCCAGAAAGAGTCCTTGGGGCCGCTCCACACGCTCACGACGCGTGCGTTCTGTTCGCGCAGCGACTCGTATCCCGTGAACGTCGTCTCGTGAGTCGTCGACACGGCGTGCGTAGCATTGTCAGCGTCGACCGTAGTGCTCGTGAACGCGCTGCTCTCAACAGCCTTGCGACGGTGCTCCTCCATCGCAGCCTCAAAGCCAGCGCTGTCGACGACGAAACCTCTTTCTTCGGCGAGCACTTGGGTAATGTCGAGCGGGATACCGTACGTGTCGTACAGCCGGAACGCGTCGGCGCCCGCGATGGTCTGCGTCGTGGCCGAGGCCTGCGTGAAGACCTTGTCGAGCGCGCGCTTGCCGTTGAGCAGCATCTCCTGGAAGGCCTTTTCTTCGTTCGCGACGATCGCGCGCATCTGCACAAAGCCGTTGACGCAAATCCACTCGGGCACGATGATCTCGGTCAAGAAAGGCGCGTGGACGCCGCCCACGTTCTGCGCAAAGCGGATCGCGCGGCGAATGATGCGGCGCAGCACGTACCCGCGGCCGACGTTGGACGGAAAGATGCCGTCGCTCAGCATCGCGTAGGTTGCGCGCAAGTGGTCGGCAATGATGCGCAACGTCTGGATCTGTGGGCTCGAGCCAAACTGAGGGTTCCGAGGGTCGAGCTCCTCGGCGAGCACGTCGGCGAATGGCCGCTCGCCGGGCTGGAGCGGCACGGACCGGCTCGCGTCGAGCACGCGCGCGACCTCGTGGAGGATCGGCACGAACGCGTCCGTGTGGTAGTTGGACGGCACGCCCTGGAGCACGGACGCGACGCGCTCGAGCCCCATGCCTGTGTCGACCGACTTTTTCGGCAGCGCTTGGAGCGCGTCGTCGCCCTCGCGGCGTGAAAACTGCATAAACACGAGGTTCCAGAGCTCGAGGTACCGCTCGTCCGGGTCGGCGATGTGGTCGCCGAGGTCCCAAAAGATCTCGGAGCACGGGCCGCACGGGCCCGAGTCGCCCATGGCCCAAAAGTTGTCGTCTTCGCCGCAGTCGCGGATGTCGTGGTCGCGCAGTCCGGCGATTTTTTTCCACAGCGCGCGCGTCTCGTGGTCGTTCGCGAGCACCGTGACGTGGAGCCGCTCCGTGGGCAGCTGCAGCTCGTGCGTGAGAAACTTCCACGCGTACGCGATGGCCTCTTCCTTGAAGTAGTCGCCGAACGAAAAGTTGCCGAGCATCTCAAACTGTGTGTGGTGGCGGCGCGTGCGGCCGACGGCGTCGAGGTCGTTGTGCTTGCCGCCGGCGCGCACGCAGCGCTGCGCCGAGGTCGCGCGCGAGTAGGCGCGCGTCTCGGCGCCCAGGAAGAGCTGCTTGAACGGCACCATGCCGGCGTTGGTGAAGAGCAGCGAGGCGTCGCCGTCGGGCGGCGCGAGCGACGCGCTGGGCACGACGGCGTGGCCCTCGCGCTCGAAGAATTGGAGGAAGCGCGCGCGCAGCTCGGACGAGGACAGCGCGTGCATGTGGCGCGCGTGGCGCGGCGCTCGGACGCGCATGGTCCGGAGATGGGGATCGGGATGGAGCTGCTCGATGGGTTCTTGGGGGCCACAGAGAGATGGCCGGGTGTGGTCCACACGAAAACCTTTCGAAAACAGGTATGAAGCTAGTCAATCGGTTTAGACAGGGCACGTTCGACCATCGAATGATCGCGCAGTGGGGGATTAACCCACCCGCTTCGAGACGGCGGGGCTGCGATAAACCCCATTTCGACCTCCGCTGGGTGGCGAGGGAGGCGGTCGAGGAGGAGGAGGAGGAGCGGAGAGCAGTGGAGTGGAGGGGTCGAGAGGGGAGGGAGGCCTGACGAACCGGACTTGTCCTGTCAACATGGGCCGATTGGAGCCTGTCACCTCAATAGAGGACCGTGTTGATGTTGCAAAAAGGGGTGCATGCGTTGAAAACAGCATGAAGGATAGAATAGGATCTTCAACCTGGTTTTGGTAATTTGAGAGACAAGCGCGACTTCCTCCGCTTCCCTCCGCTCCGCTCCGCCGCATTCATTCCCTCCCCCAGAGACCGGAGAGAACGCGACGACCACCATGGAAGCGGCGTACCCCCAGCAGCAGCAAAGCGGAGGAGGAGCAGGAGGAGGAGGAGGAGGGGACGTGGACGACATGCAAGGTATGTGGCAGTATCTGGACTCGACGCTGTCCACGCCCAACGGCGTGCCCTCGTCATCTCCGCCGACCGGAGGAGTCGCAGGAGGAGAAGGAGGTCCTCCTCCTCCTGCTCCGCCGGTCGCTCCTCCGTCCTCCATGCGTATGATGCCGGCGGCGCTGGCCGAGGGCGACGCGGCGCCGCTCACAGAGGACGACAATGGCATGTACAACGAGCTCGGCGACGTGTTCAACATGTTTTTCAACCTCGACACGGACGACCAGGGCCACGGCGGAGCAGGTCCCCACGGCGGCGGAGGAGCGGACCCGCGCGTCGCGCTGTCGCGCCACGCGTCCGGCGGCTCGTTCGGCGGAGGCGACGGCATCAGCCCGGGGCTCGGCGCCGGGTACCCGTCCATGTCGCCGGCGACCATGCTCTGGCTCCAGTCGCTCGGCAAGTCGCCTAGCTCGGAGAGTCTCTCAGGTTTGATCTCCCCCGCAGGACTCTTTAGCGCCGGCGGAGGAAGCGCCGGCACGCTCAGCGCAGCCGGAGGAGCAGCGGACGGCAGCGGAGGAGGAGGAGGAGGCCTGCCACGCTCGCCGTCCATGGAGATGATCGACTGGAAGGCGTACAACGACGCCGTGGGCATGGCCGAGAAGACCCAGAAGGACGCGGCCCCCAAGTGGCGCGTGATCCCGCAGCACGGCCCCCACGCTGAGAGCCAGCGTGCTCCGCTGCCGCCCTCCGCGGTGGGGAGTGCTCCGCCTCCACCCCAACCGACCACGGCGGACGCCGAGGACGCCTCGGCGCCACGCAACCTTTTCACACGGCAGCTCCACAGCATCAAGAGCACGGTCGTGTCACTCGTGGGCGCGCTGAGCGCCGGTGACGCGACGCAGACGGACCTATCGTACCACCAACCACAGCCGCCGCACCTGTACCAGCAGTCGTTCGCCCAGGCCCAGGCCCAGGCCCAGGCCCAGACCCAGCATCAGCAGCAGTTGACGGGCGTCGTGCTGCCGAGCGAGGTCCAGCAGCAGTACGAGCTCGCGGTGCAACGCCTGGCGGACGACAAGAACAAGCGCAAGGCCGTGATCTCGCCCGAGTACGTGCAGTACAGCAGCGCGAGCACCGCGGCCAGCGACGCGCCCGTGATGCCCGACCCGATCAAGTACGAGGCGCTCGACGCGGGCCAGTACGCCACGCAGGTGCCCGACCCGACTGGCCGGCGTCCGTCCAAAAAGTCGCTCCACCAGGCTAATGACGAGACGGCGTCGCCGCCGGCGTCCGTGACGTCGACGACCACGCTCGAGTCGGTCAAGGAAGAGACCTTCCCCGGCGGTGGCCCCGTGCGCTGCAAGTGCACGGGCAAGTGCCGCAACGCGCGGTGCGCGTGTGTCAAGGCTGGGTTTGTGTGCGGTGAGCACTGCAAGTGCGTGGGCTGCGCGAACCCGTTCGTGCCCATGGAGAAGGAGGGCATCGATATCAAGAAGATGGTCGATGACGTGTGTCTCATGCAGTTTCTCTCCAAGGTCAAGGACATGCAGGAGCTGCTGGACTCGTCAGTGTCGTACGATTGCTGCGGCGGTACCGTGCAGGTCAAGGAGACGGTCGAGCGCGGCTTTACGTGCCCGAAATGTAGTGCCCACTACACGTACTCGTGGTGCAGCAACCGACTTTGCCACGACGCCAAGAAGCCACGCAAGCACTGCGCCAAGTGCCGGCGGTGCGGCGACCACCGCAACGAGCACTGCGACGACTGCAACCACTGCTACTTTGCCGGCGTCGCCAACAGCTTTAGCTGCAGCTGCAAGGCCGGCAAGAATGGATCAAGCAGTGGCAGTGGGCCTGGCAGCAGCGGAAGCGGCGTCAAGTCTCGGTCCGTCGTGCCCAACGTGGGTGACGCCGGCTCGAGTCCCAATAGCCGTCAGGCCGCTACGGGATTCCGGGCCGGCGAGCGGAGAGGTGACGAAAACGCCAACCCTCAGACCACTGGCAGCGGCTCCATCAACACGTCGTCGTCCTTGAACGTGGCATCCAGCGGTGGCCCACGCGACGTGGCGGCGGGACTGTCGAGTAGCGAGGCAGAGAAGGATGACGCGTGTCCGATGCAGTGAGTTTGATTATAGTGAGATCATTAATACAGTGCGAGCAAAAGCAGCAGCAGCGGGAGAATCCTGGTGAGCCCGAGTGTTTGTGAAGCCGTAGGCGTCGCGCGGTTCTCAAGACTAGGCGTGCAGACCACGATGGGCTTGTTGGTGTCCGGGTCCACGGCATTGTCCCGGAAGGGCGAACCCGGATACGGCGCACGGTAGTACACCAATTCGTTGTTCTATGCGAGTGACAACACGAACCAAACGTGAGTAAGACCACGACAATCACTAGTCCGACACAACCGAGTCGGCCTCATCGACTCACAATCCACGTGACGCTCTTCTCCGGAGCGCGGCCGTTGACGTACTTGGGGTCACCGCAGCGCCAGAGGTCGGCGCTGAGCTGGCAGGCCCTCATGTAGTTTTCGCAGACGCTGCGGCAAAGCAACAGGCTGCGGCCTTCGGCGTCGCAGCGTGGGAAGTTGAGCCAGCAAAAATAGTTCTTGAAGGCGTTCTCGCAGTCCGGGTTCTCGACGAACCGTGGTGTGATCTCGTGTTTCGATCCCCACTCGTCCGTGTTCTTGTTGAGGAACGTGCGGTTGGTCTCGTACATCTTGCGCTGGATCACGATCTTATTGAAGAGCTGCTCCACGAACTTGTCCTTGGTGAGCGCTGAGTGGTTGAACCAGAGCGACTGGTACCGCGGCAGGCACGCCGTGTACGGCACGACCGACTTGCAGAACGGCAGCAGCACGTCAAAGTCCGTGGGCTCCGTGCACTCGCCCGTGTCGGCCCCCGCGAGCAAGCACGCGTCGGACGGCTCCGCGACGAGCGCTACCACAAACAGCAGCAACAGCAGCGCTCGTCGCCAACGTGATGGGGAGCAAGGTGCCGCCATGGCCATGGCAGTAGTGGCAGAGCCCGTCCACGCGCGTCGGGGAGGCATCCAACAGCTACCCGCACAAGTCACACATGAACGAAAGAAGAAAAGATCGCGACCTTTCGTGAGAGTCGCGCGGTGGTCGCTGTCTGCGCCTGTTGCTTGGGTCGTGTAGTGTGTGCTCCATTTACTCATACGCCTGTTTCCTGTCTGGTCTGTCTCTGTGTCGCTTTGTCACCGTCATCCTCATGAGTACTGCGGGGCCTTGAACGCGACGTAAAACTGGACACCGAGCGCGATTCCGACGAACAGCACGACGCCCACGAGCGAGAGCAGGAACTCAGCCGGCTGGTCGCGCAGCCCCCACGGCAGCAACGACGACACGCGGCCGTTCACGACCGCGTCGAGCGGCTTGTGGGGCTTGCTCCGCCGCGCGGGCCGCAGCAGGTCCAGGTCCATCTCGTCGATGCTCGTGCCGTGGGTCTCTTTCCACTTGCGCTGGCGCGCGATGTAGCTGTCGACCCACTCAGCCTCGTCGCCCTCGAGCGACGCGCGCTTTTCCAGCATACGCCGCAGGTAGTAGTCGCCCACTTCGTCGGCGTGCTCGTCCAGCTGCGCCTCGAGCGACTGCAAGTACGCCTCGTCGTCCTCTTCTTCATCCTCGTCGTCGTCGTCGTCCTCCTCCTCCTCACCGAGCTCCTCCTCGTCGTCCGGGCGGTAGTCGCTGTCGTTCTCCTCGTCCTCCAGCTCCACGGTCGTCGACGTGGACGCGAGCGTCTTCTTGACCGTCTCCACAAACGACAAGCGCGGCGCGGCGCCTTTCTCCGCGTCGCCGCCTTTCTCACTCGTCTCCGTCGACACGTCGCGCGAGTGCTCCGTGGACGTCGCGCCGTCAAACGCCTCGCTCAGCAGCGCCGCGGCGTCCGCGTCCACGTCCTTCGCGAACGCGCCCACTGCCAGCGCGTCGCTCGCCGTCGCCACGCTCAGCATCGTTTTTTTGTTTTTGTTGTTTTTTTGGTTACCGGAGACCGTTGTTGGGGAAGAGGAGTTGTCTGTTGTCTGGTGGGACACAGCGTCAGGTCCGCCGGGGACGCGCCGCTTCGCCGAGAAGAGAGAGTGGGGGGCGACTCACACACACGCGACTCACACGCGTCGGCTGCTGGAAAGAGAAAAAAAAACCGCGCGATTCAGGGAATTGCCTCCATTTTGGCTGGAAAGGGGGCTTTTTTTTTTGGAGAAAGGGGGATGGGGGGGGAGAGAGATTCCCTCTGCTGAAGCATATGTCGCTTGAAGATGAGGAGCTCCAAGTACGATATAACAGAGGGTTTGTGGTCCATATGGACCAACAATCTATCCATATTTTCTTGTTCCAACGGAGCAATAATTGGAAGACGGATGATGATTGATGATGATGATGATGACCGGGATCTCTCTACTACTCTACTTGTACACATGGACAGCGCGTTGCGTTTGCTAGACGTGGACGAGTCGGTCCTGCGACGCGCCCGTGCCGCCGAGCGGCGCGCGCTTGTACGCCGACGAGGACGCCGACGGTTTGCCCACGGCGTCCGAGGCCGCGCCGTCGTCGCAGCGAGCCACGTGGACTTCCATGTCGGAGCTGGCGCGCGCCTTCTGTGTGCGCTGCGTCTCGGCGCGCGCGATCTGGTACACGCGCAGCCCCAGCAGCGCCAGCACGACCGAGCCCAGCGCGGCCGCGTACACGAGCGTGGTCCAAAAGTTGGCCTGGCGTCCGGGCGTCGCGAACGGCGGGCTGGCGCGCGCCGCCAGGTCGTTTGGGGACACGCCGGGTTGCGGTGCAGCCGTCACGGCTGCGGCCGCCGCGAGCACTTGCTTTTCGAGCTCTTGCTCCAGCACGTGGATCATCTCGAGCCTCTTGTCGGCGATACGGGTCTGGTTCTCGACCTGTTGTTGGAGATCACGAGTTCTTAAATTGTCCTACAATGCCCTCCCACGATGCTGGCTACGCACCTGGCTGCGCAGCGCTTCCATTTCGAGCATCATCTCGCGGCGCTGGCGCAGCAGCGACTCGATCTGCGGGCTCATGAGCTGGTGAAGCGAGAACGACCCGACGGCGCCCACGAGCACCATGCCCAGGCACACGCAGAGCCCCTTGACGATCCACGGCGCGCCGCCCGACAGCGAGAACACCGAGAGCAGCGACGCCACGGCGCGCGTGTGTGCCACGCGTGCCAGGCAGCGCCGCAGCGACGCGCGCGCGCGGCCCAGCTTGGTGCCAGCGCCACTGCCACGGCCCGACGCCGTGGCAGCCGACGGAGCGGACGTCGGTAAAAGCGGCGCGTGGTCGTCGCTGTCATCATCCGGCTCACGGCCACGGAGCCGCGACGCCAACGGCGGCGATGGCGTCGAGGTAGCCAGCGGCGAGGCCGCGGCGCCGCCGGCCACGTGGATCACGGTCGCCGCGGAGCTCGCCATCATCATCGTCGGCGTCCAGTGGGGTCTTTCAGGCTGCCTTTGAGAAAGTCAGCAACTGAGCATGGCACTTGGTATTTGTATGGGACGTCGTGTTCCGATACGAACTGCTTCAGCTTTGAGGTTTTTAACAAATGACCCTGCCCGACATTCTCCGAAGGTTCTGAAGTCGAGCACGATTCCCCACCGGCGGGGCGTCCTTAGTGTTGACAGCCCCACTCTTCTTCAGCGAGCGGCGGCATGTGTCACGGTCGTCCGCTTTCTTGGACTTTGTCACGACAGTGCGTCACGGGCGAGGGTTTTGATTTCCGCTGCTGCTGCGACTGGTGGTTCTGCGACGGCCGCGATGATCTTCCCCTCGCTTGTACGCTCGAGACGAATGCCGGTCGGTGCAATTTGACCGAGTGATTGACGTACAATGCCGTGATTGACATCTTGGAGTGTGCGCCACACCAACTCCCACGACCTCGAAGGGTCGGTCCGAGTGCCAGGGGTTTGCTCAATGGGGCCGAGATATCTCTTTAAAAGCACGACCACATGACCGCCGTTGAAAATTCGACGTCGGTAGGTCCGCGATGCACCGAGATACGAGAACACAAAAGTAGAGTCTCGGGAACGTCTTCACGTCTGCTCACACCGTGAGATAGGCGCATTAGGCGGCTCGAGGACCCGCAACTCGCGGATGCCACGACGTTCACTCAACGCGTCAAACTCAATAGACAACGACTTCGCGGACTTTCAAAATTTCGTCCCTCACCGCTCAAACCGTTGATCCATTTATATCCCCCATGATGTTTGTTCGACCCCGACTTGGCGAACCTGCGACGTGTGTAGAGACATGGCTACATATTCCTCCTAAACCCGGTTCTGGGGGATCTGGGCGCTCGTCGCGCTGGCCGCGAGCGCCGCGGACGCGGCGTTCCAGGCGTGCCCGACGGCCTGGGACGTGGGGACAACCAACGGGTTCATCGCGCTGTTTTGAGCCCTGTGTCGTCGCTCTCCATCACTTCGCGGAGGATAATGGGCCCCAACTGGTTCGTGCTCGTCGACCAGTACGGGCGTCGGAGCACCCGGCGCTCATCGAATACGAAATCGCTGGCTACGTGCGAATCGTCGCCGCGTACCGCGAGCTGCTCGCACACTTCGATGTGTCTAGTCTCCAAGTCTACGCCAGTTGGGACCCGTTCTACCGAGGTGACCCGCCGCTCGCCTCGCCCGTGAGTGTGAGTCCCTATGGCGACACCGAGGAGACGGCGCTTGTGGTCGTTGCGCCGCTCCAGAAAACTGCTTGGCGTTCTACAAGGAGTTGTTTTGCTCGACGCCAGTTTCGTTCAGAACCTCGGTGGATGCCAGCGCGTTGTGTGGATCGCCCGCCCCTGGAGTTCACGATCCGCCATAGCGATACTGTGTGTGTTGTGTGTGTGTGT
>JAADVT010001014.1:0-11253 GCA_023335895.1 Pythium rishiriense
ATCGATGGTGGTCGTCGACCCGGCGACTGCGGTCGCTGTTGCGAGTCCCGTTCATCGGACCTCTCTGGCTGGGGAGAGCGAGCGGATTCGTCTGAAGACGGTGCTCGTGGTCGCTCTCCAGCGAGGTTCATGAATATTGCGCGTGCCCGCAGGTTCGGAGATCGTGGCACGGTCCGCTCGCGGTTTCCTCGTTCTTCCGTCTCGGGTGTGCGTGTTTGCTGATATGGAGGCGGTGGTGGCGGAACCTCCGATTCGGTATCAGAGTACTGGCTAGATGGCGGTGGCGGAGGAATTTCGGAGTTCATGCTCCCAACACTGTGTCGGTTGTCGTAGTCGGCAACCGATCCTCGACGCTCGGTCGCCAGCTCGGTCTGCACCATCGGTTCAGTGATGGGTTGCCGGTACCGATGAGACTGAAGCTGAGGTTGTGGTGGCATGGGAACGTGCGGAATAGCCTCGGCGCCGATGACTGTCACGCGCCGTCGGTTTGTCCCGCGTGTCTTGCCGGACGAGTTTACGATTACTTCCGTCTTGCGATGGGGCATTGCGCTTTCGCTGGTTCGCTCACTGTATACATCTTGCTGCTGCTCGAGTTCACGGTGTCTCCACTTCTTGCGGCCCGCGTCGCTGCGCAGCAAGATCTCACCGCGTGGATTCTTGCTCGCGTTGGTTGCACGGCCGCTCGCCGCCATGGATTGTTTACGAGATCGTCCGACTGCCGCGAGGTCCTGAACTCGGTCAGCATCTGAGTCTCGATATTCGACACTCCCGCGCGGGTTTGGCGCGCTGTTCTCGTCGACGTCCGATACAAATCGCTTCCGCAGGGGCACGCGCTCACTGTAACGTGTTGGTTCCGATGCGGGATGTGCACCTAGGAGAGGAGTGGGTAGCATGGGCACAGAGCCCTGGCGGCGTCGTCCAGTCGGAAGTGCCCCTCCGTCCGTCGGCACTGGTGACGCGTCAATTGCGAAAAATACAGCCTCACTGGCATCTGATGGAGGTGGTGGAGGCGGTGGCGGGGGAGACATCTCTCCATTGCGCGGCTCGAGCACTGCGATCTCTCCGCTTGGAGCGTACTCGGTCGCGGTGCGGTGTTCAAACTGCTCCAGTTCCCGCAACACGTACTCCGTAGGGTCCGTTCGTTGGATTTTCGATATGCAAGTCTTGCAGAAGCAGCGCGCGACAGACGGGCGACCGGGTAGTGGTGTGAAAATCTCTTTCCGCATGCTGCAGTTTGAGCAAACCCACTACATAATCATCATCAACGTACATCAGTTCCCCATGACATGAGATGCGCGACAACCCAAAGCCGACCACTCACCACTCGACACACAGCGCACGTTCGCTGGAGCGAACTGCTCTGCTGGCCACATACACCACAGCGCTTCTCCTCGGGATCCCACGGCCTCGCAGGGTCGTCGTCGGTCTTCGCCGGAGGGTTCTCACTACTCCACTGAACAGCGCGTACAAGTTTCTTGGTGAAACTACACTCAATGATCGACGCGAAGCCGATGTAGTTGTCGACAGCATGGTTCCACGCAAGCACACTCAGCAGACCACCACCAGCGTCGAATGATGCCTGGTGGAACACTTCGACGCGGCCACCGCGCATCTGGCGGAAGAAACTGCACGACATGATCTCGGCGCGTACAACCGAAGAGCCGTCAATTGGTGGACACGACGGAATCTTCAGTGAGTGTCGAAGCTCGTAGCCAATGCGCTCGTCTGAACGGGATCTGATCGTTCCTGTGGCACCAAGGAACACGAAGTCGCGGTCTTTGATCACAGCAGCCGAACGCATCGACCGTTTGAGCGTCCACTTGACTGCGAGCGACCGGAACGGGTGCATGGGTGACGGTCTCTCCAGCGACGCCAGCACGGAGGCATCCACAATCCCGTCCTTGGTATAGTACGTGCGCGTGCTGCGCTCGTCGCGCGAGTGCCACACGGCGCCGTAGAGTACGTCCTCGAGTGTGCCTTCGATGCTTCCGACCACGAGCAGCATGGGTTCATCCGAGTCACTGGCAACGTTCGCCACGCTTGCCGCGCGACCGCGCAAGCTCCCACGTGCACGCATCGACGCCCGATTGCTACTACTTCGGCTCGTCACGGCGCCTCGTCGCTTGTAGGCCTTGACCCCGTTGCCCTGACGGACTTGCTTCCATAGCCCCGTGTCCACAGTGCGCTGGCTAAAGCCGACGAACTCGTCGTACCTCTCCAAGTATTGCTCGAGCAGCTTGGACTCGATCCCGCGCAGCTGCGCTGCCTGGTGGTCCGTGAGATGCAGCATCGGGAACCCGCCGGGCCGCGCGACGCCCAGCACGGCCGCGGCGTTCGCCGAGGTCGATGCGCGCCGCCGTGCGTGGTGGCCGTTCGGCGGCGGCGCGTGGTGGGCTTGCGGCGCGTAAAACTGCGGGCGAGGGTGGGCGGGTGGCGACATGGCCATCACTGCGGGTGGCGACGCCGGTGTGTAGGGCCCCGGCGGCGCGCTGTAGTAGTCGTTCTGCTCGTACCGCAGCATCCTGGTGGACCCGTCGACGCCAAGGCGAGCAGCTCCGCTCGCGAGTCAGGTTGCGGGTGTCGCAGCCGTTTTGTGTCGCGCCGGCCGCGCGAGTCGCGTGTCCTCGAGAGAACGAAAGTGTCCCTGCGCGAGGTGGCGGCGAAGCGTCTGTGGCCCCGCGCAACCGAGTGGCCGGTTCTCTCTCTCTCTCTCTCTTTTCTTCCGTTCGCGGTTCAGACCCCTTGACAATGGCACGACGCAAAGCCAGGCCGCGTTTCGAAAAAAACAACTTGTGTACCCCGTACTTAGTGAATATATTCCATGTAACCCGTACTTAGTAAAGGCGGTGGGCGAACTTTGACGGGGAGGTGACGCGAAGGTAGCGCGTGGGCTGGGCGGCGATGCGATTGGCGCAGAGCTGCTGGCCGCGAAAGGCTCTCGCCAACAAAAGCCCCACCACCGTCCTCGCCTCCATTCGCCCGGATCGATCCTTAGCCACGATGAGCGACACCGAGAAGAGCAGCGGCCCGTCGTACGAGGAGCGCGTCAAGCACGTGTCGGTGATCGCGCAGCCGCTGGCCAGCAAGAAGCACACCAAGCGCGTGTACAAGGTCGTGAAGAAGGCCACCAAGGCCAAGGGCATCAAGCGCGGCGTCAAGGAAGTCGTCAAGGGCATCCGCAAGGGCGAGAAGGGCCTGTGCATCATCGCCGGCGACATCTCGCCCATCGATGTGATCTCCCACATCCCCGTGCTCTGCGAGGAGAACGACATCCCGTACATCTTCACGCCGTCCAAGGTACGCGCTTGGATGCTACTATATCTCGAACGCTAGGGCACCACTGACGCGCACTCCGTTGCTTTTTTTTTGTGGACAGGTGGACCTCGGTGCCTCGGCGCTCTCCAAGCGACCGACGAGCTGCATACTGATCACGCCCGGCAAGGCCGGCTTCGACGCTGGCGAGGCCTTTGACGAGCTGCTCGCTGAGGTCAAGCAGATCCAGCCGGTCTACTAGACCCCCACCACAGGAACGGACGACACAATGCCCCCACACACACTCTGTCTGCGCGATCGCCGTGCAGTCGTTTCGGGCTTGGGGGCAGCGCGTCGTCATGTAGCACCACGTTAGCATTTCCACACCCTCTTTTTCCACGCACACCCCACCCACTTACACGTTACTGTATTATCTAAACACACCATTTAGACCAGTTGCATCGTGTTGTCTGTCACGGCGTAGGCGAGAAGAGATCGCCAAAGACCACGTCGGCGAGTTGCTCCCAGCTCATGAGGCGGTGCACGACTGGGAAGAAGTGAAGCATGCTCTTGACCGAGCGGCTCGGGTGCAAGAGCACGAGTCGTAAGAAGCGTTCCCGTACGACGCGGCCCGTAGCAGCAGCATCCAGCCCTCGCGCCGCCTGTTCTGCGCGGAGGTACTGTTGCCAGTAGGGCGTGGAAATTGCCATCCGCCATAGCTCGCGGTCGCAATGCTGAGAAGAGGGAAGGCAACACAAGTAAGTCCATGGGCCCCGCGATTTCTCCTACAACAAACGGTGCAAAGCACGTACCAGTGCGGAGAAGAAAACCGCGACAAGATCGTACAACGGGTCGCCAGTCTTGGCATCAGCGAAATCTATCACTTGCGTCGGCGTCCACTCGCGGTCGCCGTAAAATTTCTGTAGACGTGACGCGTGTAGCGCGTCGAGCTCGGCTTGGTCAGCGACGAACTCGTTGACTTCTCCATCGTCGTCACTGTCGCTGTCGCTATCGCTGTCAATGTTATCACCACCAACGCGAGACACAGACGCAGTATTATGGAGAGCCTTGAGAAGCGTGAGTCGAGGGCCGAGCGGGAGACCGAGCTCCTTGAGATGGCTCTCCGTAAGCAACGCCAGTGACGTGAATGTCAGCTCCTCTCGATCAACCAGTAGTTCGACGTAGTTGCCACACCCGATGTCAGTCAGCCAGGATGCTAATTCGGCACAGTCCTTAGCGCAAATGTCCGTATCCGTGCTGGAGACTGCTAACTCCGACCCCAATATGTTTTCGTCAGTCAGATCGCCGTGCAGAAGCACCGGCTGGACTCGATACGGGGAGCCTTGCGCTGGTAGCAAGTGGTCAGCGATAGTGCTCGCATCCGCCGCGAGCAGGAACCGCTCGAGCTGGTTGGTGAGCTGCGGTGGGAGCGCGTTGTCCCTCATGTGGACTACAACACCACAAAAATCAGTCAGCTTCCATTGTCCCTAACACTCACCCCATTTAGCATAGACACGTACAGGCGAGAGCGCGTTTGCGCTGGCTTAGTAAGTAGTACTCGTACCACGCCCACGTGGCCTTTGAGTGGCCCAACAGCCCGGTGAGGTTCGAATTGATCGCCACGCGGTGGAATCTGGGGAGGAACTCTTCGTTGAGCCACATCGCCAGCTTCTTCCAGCTCTCTTTCGAAGCGCCGCCACGTTTAACGACTTTCGCAATGCCCACGAGAGCATGCTTGTAGTCCATGATCGTGTACGGCCAACGCCACATGAAGCCTTCTCCGTCTTCGTCATCAACCTCGCTCACGTCCAGCAAATGGGAGGCAAAGTGGAGTTTCGGAACCATTGCGACCAGTGCAGCGTCCTGCGAGGCTGCGATCATCTCGTACGCCGTCCTTTCAATGCGATAACACTCTTCCATCGCAGCCCGCAACGCCATGCGCTTCTTGAGCTCGTGAGCCGGCATGATCAGGGTCTTGCGTTTCTTCTCGACAGGCTCATCGTCGACGGCCGTAAAGGATGGCGTAAGGAACGTCGTGAAGTCAAACTCACCCCAGTCCTGGTTAAACTCGCTGTAAAACTTTACCAGCAGCTCGTTACCAATCGCGAGCGTCGGATTCACACGCGTCGTGAGATTTTTCAATGGTGCTTTTGAGCGCAGGCTCCCATAGTCGAGGTTGTGTCGTTTCAGCACTTTTTTGACGAACGGCTTCCACGTTTGCGAGTTGCGGAAGGACGCAATGTACAAGTCTGGGTCCAGGTAGCCGTGCATACGGGGGATCTGTAGCAGCCGGCAGATCTCAAACACCTCCGGACGGTTTGTGTCCTTGATGGTGTGCTGGAAGAGCTGCAGCGCCTCGTCCTGGCGGTCGTCCAATAAATCTTTGACAAAGGCCACGACGTTGTGCGAGTCGACAAAATTTTGCGTCACGGCAATGGTTTCCTCGAGGTTCAGCACGAGATGCCACCAACCGCTGGGCACGTAGATAACGTCGCCCTCTTCCTGGACGACTTCGATCGGACGCTGGTGCGGCGCCAGTGTCGGATACACGTGCAAATACCAGTAGAGCGATGTCATGTTGAGTGCTGTCTCGCGGCCATTGTCGTTCTTGTGTACGGAGATACCTGGCGGCGGCGAGCCCGGTGGGTAAATCGCCCACCGCTTACGACCACGCACAAGTGCATTCCAAGCCGACGTGCGTGCCGGGTCCGTATGCCACGGCGCACCGGATCGCTCGGGGCCCATGACGGTCCAGCGACGATCTGGACGGATCGCGCGGGGGATTTTGGCCTTCTTTTCCTCAGGCAAGTCGTCGTATGTTGTCGCAATGAGGCGGAGAAAGTCCTCCTGAAAGACCTTGAGGTGGGAAACATCGTAGTCTGCCAGCAGCTCCGGCATCTTTTCGCCAAAGCGCGCATCGAAAATGTACAGCGGCGTCTCGTCGTGTTGCTGCTTCAGGTATGTGACATAGTCTGCGAACGTCATCTGCGTGTCCTTCTCGCTGTTTGTGTCAAGATTGTGGGTGAGCCGGTTGCGGTGGGTCGCCGTGTTGGTGAAACGTGAAGCGAGTTTCTCGAAGGTCCACTCGGTCATCGCTGGCCACTCGTTAATTGCGTTCTTCAAGATGAACGGCACGCGCGCGTATTGCCTAGCAAAACCATAGATCGCCCTTCGTCAGTCCGACGGAATCCAACAAATTAACATGGATGGACGCACTCGAAAAACGTTTGGTACGAGATGTCGCGGATGTCGAAGCGATGGACCGTGCGCGCGAGTGGGTCGTTGTCGGGTGACGGCGGCACGAATTCCTTGAGGCTCATGTGGCTGCGGCACCAGCGGTGGTAGAGGAAATCGGATCCAAAGTTGCGCACGGTCAGCGACGGAAAGGTCTCGGGCATTCCCACTGGAACGAGCTCGGGCCTCGGGAAGAACGTCGTGAGTCGCCACGAGCCGCGGAATGCGAAATCGCCGCCGTGGAGGCGCAGACAGTGGAGAATCCAGAGCGGTTCCTCGCGCGCAAACACGTAAAACACTATAACGATACGAGCCACGTTAGCGATCTCTTTGGTTGATCCACGGGAGCGAGGAGGAATGAATGATACCGCACCAGAGTTGACGTGCGCCAGCGTGAGCAGATCCTGCGGCGCGCAGAAGAGCGACAGATACGCAAGGAGTTCGTCATGGAGCGCCTCGAACGCGCTGCCCGCGAGCGCCGGCTGTCGAAACATGGCCGTGAGGGGGAGGATCGCGGAACTGATGAAGAACAGAAGAGGAGGAGGAGGCTTTTTGACGGCTCGGCGTTTGGCGCATGTCCCACCGACCGCCGGTCGGCGACCGGCGTCGCTGACACGCGCATCATGAAGGAACCCACCCACCCACCAGATTTTCTAATTCAAGGTGATACCATTTGATGAAATCCAAAAAGGAGGTGAATCCGTCCCGAACAGCTCTCGTGACCCTCATTCTTGGCCGCGCTCTCTGACTTGCTGGAATGACGGTCTCACGGGTCATCCTCCCGCCTTGTTCCTCGTTCCCCCCGCGCGAGTGGCCGCGCCTCCACACTCCACCAGAGACAAGGCGGCTTTTCTCGCTTGCTTGCCGTGGGCGTGTCGGCATCACCCTCCGGTCATCGGTATCATCCGCCACGCTGGAACTGGACTCCCTCACCGAGTGACAGTCCTTCGCCCCTGTTCCTCCCACCCAGTGACCTGTGACTTGCGGTCTGCGTCTCCTCGCGTCAACGTTTTGGCCGTGTGCTACTACTGATCGAGACCACGCTCGGCAGTCCTCACTCGGCTTTTGTGTCTGCGCTTCGCGATATGAGTTTGCCACACGAGCACCAACCGCTCCCGCACACCGTACCCATCAAGCATGAGCAGCCACAGCGTATCCACGCCCTGCCCCCGCGCGGCCACGGCACCGAGTTAGACTCGATGACCTCGGCGTCACCGGTGTCGGACGCGGACACGCTGTCGTTCCCGGCGGCCACAGCCATGATGTTTGCCCCAAGTGCACTTCTGGACGACGAACAGGAGCTGATCTTCGGGCTCGCGATGGACGGCGATGATTCATCCGACAGTCGCGACTCGATCAAGACCGAGAGCGACAGCGCGGCATCGTCGAGGGCCTCGTCAGTGAATGGGAGCGCTGGCCGACGAGCGATGGATAAAGAAGAGCGACGCAAGCGGCGCAATCTGAAGGAGCGCGAGCGTGTCCAAGGTGTCAAAGACCGAATCGAAAAGCTACGAAGAGACCTCGCCGAGCTTCAGGGTAAGGTTGAGACACTCAAGAAGGAACTCGAGCCCCGTGTGTCTGTGCGCACGAGCAGCGACGACGATATCCAGGCACTAGTGGCCAATTACTTGTCACAGCCGGGCGCGGGGCAAGACACACGCGTCGCTGAACTGTTGCGGCAGTACTTGCTGCTCGTGAAAGAGACCAGGCAGCTCCAGCTCCTGAAAAGCTCGCTCGAGAACTACGTGAAAGCGAATATAACGGAGATGGCTAAGATGAAGTCAATATCTGACGCAAGCACTCCACCCGCACTTGAAGAACCCTTCCATTCTCACTCTGAGGCTATCCGGGCTCCAAACAGCACGGGTCGATCAGCAGCCGACATGGCAGTCGTCCCACACGTGACCCCTGGCGCTCAAGACTCCGCACCGCGTATCCGCATGGACGCCGTGGCGCTGTTCGAGGCTATGCTGGCCGAGGATCCACTCACGCCCGACGAGGCGCGAGAGTACGTCGAAGACACGTGCCGGGAGATGATGGAGGGGCTCACGCGAAGTGACTGGGTCGAAGGTTTCGAAGGCTTTGGCTGGCGCGGCAGCCGCCGACTCGACGAGAAAAGTGACGGGTCTGTACTCCAGTTCCGCCTGTCCCAACGGTTCCCATCGATGAGCGCGAGCCAGCTCGTCCACAAGACCTGGGCCATGCTCACGAGCCTCGACGAGTACCGACGCATCCAACCCCAGACACAGCAGCTCCGTGTGATCCAGCGCGTGAACGACGAGTGCTATGTCATCGCACTCGCCGTGGGCAAGGAGCGCCTGCGGCTCGGCCACGTGCTGGTCGCGCGTGCAATCATCCACGGTGGCTTCCTTATCACGTTCCGCACGCTGCCGCTGTTACGCAAGGGCCGCGGCGGCAGCGAATCTGCGCGCCAACAGTTTGTCGAGGAAGAAACGGGCGGGATGCATGTGAACATCCACTCGTGGTACAACTTTCAGGAACGACCCAATGCGTCGGAGGGTGTCGACTGCGAAGTGATCTTCGGTGGTAGCGGCCGCAACGGTGACAGCCACTACCTTAAGCAACTGCAGATGGAAGTCGTCGCGGGTATCACGCGCTGGCAATCGGCCGTCGGGTTTTCGAATTTCATGTTTTCCTCGGTACTTGCAAGCGATGAGAGTGGGGAAGACAGCCACACGACCCAGCATCCGCCGTCAACAGGGTGAACACTGTATTATGACAACACCACGTTACTTAGGCATCGTGCGTGGCGACCAGCACACTTCTTGATGGTCGCTCAATTTGTTCCGGCAGGGACTCAGGCCTCTCCACTAGCGGGATACTGGCACAAGAGCGAGTATGCCACTGTGAATCCGGCAGTGGCAATGAACCCCATCCAAGACCCCATCCAAAAATCCCAAGCCGTTCGAGTCGCGCCGTCGACATTGGCAAAAGCCGCCCAATCCGGTCGAGTCCCTCCATATCGAGGCTTCCGCGTGAGTCGCGCGACCGCAACATTGTACTAATGAACAGTGGATCCAAAACACTCAGAATGGAGAAACGCAAACTGTAATTACAGAGACCACATTGGTGACTGCTAACGCCGATTCTCTCTAGTGGGCGGCAGCGAGGGTCGCGATGGCGGCGGCCGAGAGCGGCAGCGAGATCGAGAAGACCGCGCCCGAAGCCGCCGACTTGGTCGGCGCAGGCGTCGGGACGGTCGTGGCATTCTGTACGGCGTCGCTGCCGTGGTGCGAGCCGTGGTGCGAGCCTTCGTCGTGGTCGTCGTCCTCGCCGGCGTCGTGGTCGTCGTGGTGCGAGCCGGCGACCGAGCCAGAGGTCGACGACGCATGGTGGTGTCCCTCATGAGCAAGAACGGCGGTGGAGGCCGAAAGCGCGACGGCGACGAGAAGCGTAAGACGGAGAGCCATGGTGTTGGAGGAGCACGCCGGAGTGACACTTGGAGAGAAGATTGCCGAGTGACTGACTGACGGCTTCGAATCGTGAGGTGGAAGACGGCATCGAGCAAACCGCCGAGGGAGCCAGAGCACGTGGTGAAGGGGAGGGGAGGGGAGGGAGGGGAGGGAGGAGCCTCCTCCGAGGAGGGGGAGACTTCCTCCCTCATCGGGGCTCTCCTTCACGGCCACGGCTCGGGCTGAGAAGGGAGAGACTGTCCCTGGATTGTGCACCTCGCGTGTCAACAATTGCATCACTGAGTTGACTGTTTCCACAAACAGGTAGTATTCTATGCCGTCAGCGTAAATCACGGTTGAAGTTCCATACGAGCTACTGGTGGATCCCTGCATGCAACGACGTGTTTTGGGATTGTCAACAATATCGACAGCTGGGGATGCACTGGCTCACTCCAGATCTTCGTTCCTGCACGACAAGACCACGTGAGCACCTTCCTCTCTCCCGCGATGGCCTGGTCTGAAGGTCCCCAATCGAGCTACTATGCCTATTCTTCTATATGCCCCCCTCCCCCTGGCGACATGGTATATATAACGATCCTTCATTATCTCACTCGATCGATCTGAACTCCATGGACCGATAACCCGATCAAGCAGCCCGGTTGGTGCGCCATCTCATCGAACGAGGTAGGAACTGCCTGGATTTCACACCGGACGATCTGATGATCGCCATCTATCATAGCTGGACTGTATCCTGGATGGAGGTCAGCAAAGAGATCGTCGACGTTTCTTAAGGTAGGAGTGAAAAGAATGGTTCTCATTATGGGTTTGTTAGTCTAGTTATGTACAGGCTGTTGCAGCAGCGCATGGTACGTTCGCTTAGAGCATCGTGAAGCCGACCGTGGCGACCGCCGAGAAGGAGACGATCGCGAGGCCCACAGGGCTGGCTGTCGACGCGGACGACGACGGTGCCTTGGTCGAGTTGTTGCTTGACGTAGCGTTCTTGACCGAGCCCACAGCGTCCTTGGCGAGCGAGCCGGCCTTGTCAAGTACGTCGCCAGCCGTCGAGGCCGCCGACTTGCCGGCGTTCACAACGTCATCCGTAGTGATGTTCTTGGCCTTGTCGACGACGTCACCGGCAATGCTGCTCGCGACGTCAAAGCCGTCCTTGGCAGCGTTTTCCGTCGCGTTGGCCGCGGAGTTGAGCGCGTCCTTGGCGGCTGTCGAGTTGGACACGGTGTTGACAGCGTCCGAGATGATGTCGGCGTTGGCCGATGAGAACGTGGCGACAGCGAAGAGGGCGAGCGGGGCGAAGAAGCGGGCCATAGTTGATAGAGTTATGTGTTGGGGGGGGGGG
>JAADVT010001015.1:0-11242 GCA_023335895.1 Pythium rishiriense
GCTAACCAAGTGCTGTCCAACGAGACCCACAAAGGCCGCCCAGACCAACAAATATAACTGTGCTGTACCCGCTTTTGGCATTTTTGGAAGGCGGGGAGAAAAGCTCCCCAATTTTGGCTCAACCCCCACTTTTGTCAATTTGTCCCCACTTTTGTCTATGAAAATTAAATAACCCCCACTTTTGGCAAAAGCCCGTCGCGGGGAGAGGAGCGGGGGGCACCGTCTCTGCCATGGTGCCAGCGAGAGTCTCCCCACACCGCGGAGGGGAGGGGAGAGCACCCAGGAGGAGCCCCTCGCTCCTCCTCCGAGGGCTTACGCATTCTCTCTCCACGGCCCCCGCACTCACCAACTCTGGGCCGGGATGACCCACCTCGAGCCCTCGCCCGCGCGCTCGCCCGACACCATGGCCACGCCGCGCAAGAGCTTTGCGCTGCTGCAGTCGCCGCTCGAGCCCGTGGCGCCGTCGACCACTGCGCGTGCGTCGTCGACGGAGCCCACGGCCGAGCACAAGCTGGCGGAGACCGAGGGCAGCGGAGCCCCGACGGCGGCGCCGGCCACGGCGCCGTCCGCTGCCAGCAAGATCCTGTTTCTCGATGGGCTCCGCGGACTCGCGGCCATGCTCGTGATCGTGCAGCACGCGTCGTGGTTGGCCGACCGCCCCGTGGGCCAGCCGGCCGTCGACATGTTCTTCGTGCTCTCGGCGTTCCTGCTGACCATGATCTTTGAAAAGAAGGCGCGCACGCTGCTGCGCGAGCGCGCCAACTGGCGCCGCTGGGCCTGGGCGCTGCTCGATTATTTTGTGCGCCGCTTCCTGCGCGTGTATCCGCTCTTCTTCATCGTCACGCTCATCATCTGGGCGCTCCCCCTCGAGCTCAAGCAGCGCTACTTTGTGTTCCACCACCCGGAAAAGTTCAACGTGTTCCGCACGCTGATCTTCCAGTTCGACTACCGGTACCACGTCTTCTGGACGCTGCCGCTCGAGATCATGTACTACTTCCTGATCCCCGTGTTTGTGCTCGTGATCCTGCTACTGCGCAAGTTCTGGATCCTCCCGATGATCCCGCTCGCATACCTCGTGGCCTACTCGGGGTTTTACTGGGAGCGGATTGACCACATGCCCTTCAAGCCGCACCTCCCGACGTTTCTCTGCGGCTCGATGGCCGCGATCGTGTACGCCAAGGCCGACCAGTTCATCTCGTCACGGAAGCTCACGTTCAAGTGGTGGAGCTGGTTCCTGCTGCGCGCCGTCGAGATGTGGTGTATCGCGTTGCTCTTCAGCGTGCTGTTCAACGGACTGCTCTTCTCCTGGGTTTTTACGAACCCGATCCCCCAGGGCCCGGGCGGCCGCTTTGTCTCGAGCAACGTCTCGGTCGTGATCGTCTGCGAGCTGCTGCTCCCAGGTGCGGTTTCATCCATCCTCGAGTGGTCGCTGCTCCGCTACGCCGGCAAGATCAGCTACTCGATGTACTTGCTCCACAGCTTTGTCATCTACACGCCGTGGGTCGTGCGCCAGGCGTACTACGACCGGTTCTGGGCCATCTGGGGGCTCGCGTTCCTGCTCAGCGCCGCGTCCTACCACGTCGTCGAGTACCCGTGCCAGTGGCTCGCCGGCCGCATCGGCAAGGCCATCAAGAAGAAGGACCTCGCCGAGAAGAAGCGCGTCGCCGAGCTGCCATCCGCTGCCACCGAAACCGTGTGCCACGCCTAATGATTCCCCATACTAGAGATTAATGTAAATACGGTATTTTTGTACAGCCACAAGTATACTACACACATAAATTACCGTCTAAATCAGCAATTTCGAACGCTCCGGTGGGTTTTTTCTCGTAGTTTACGAGAAAGATTCCCTTTCCCTCCCTTCCCCCCGTAGACTTCAACCTTCGATTCCTCCATTTTCCTAATCGACGACCACGGCCAAAATGGGACGGCCGGTGCTGTTGCTGTTGGGCGACTCGATCACGGAGTTTGGCTCCAAGTACGACAACGACGGGTGGATCTGTCTGCTCCTTAACCGTTTCAACCGCTCGGCCGACGTGGCGCAGCGCGGCATGGGTGGCTACACCACGCAGTCCGTCTCTCTGTTTCCCTTTTCCTTTTCCTTTTCTTCGGAAACCTCCAACGCTCTCTCTGTCGTTGTAGATGGTTCATGGACGTGGTGATGGAGACGCTCACCAAGGATCTCGGCACGACGCTGCACCCGCAGCTGATCACGCTCTGGCTCGGCGCCAACGACGCGGCGCTGCCCGACGGCCCGAGCCGCAAGCAGCACGTGGCCGTGGACAAGTACAAGAGCAACCTCCACGCGATGCTCGCCGTGTTTAAGGCCAAGGCGCCGCAGGCCCACGTGCTGCTGATCACGCCGCCGGCCGTGGACGACGCGCGGCGCCACAGCCAAGGCGGCCAGGACCGCACGAACGCCGCCACGGGCGAGTACGCACGCGCGTGCGTCGCTGTCGCCCACGAAGCCGGCGTCGAGGTGCTCGACTTGTACACGCTCTTCAACGCGCTGCCCGAGCCCAAGTGGAAGGCGCTGCTCATCGACGGGCTCCACCTCAGCAAGGACGGCAACCGGTTCATGGAGCAGCACCTCGCCGACACGATCAAGGCCAAGTTCCCAGACTTGCAGAAGCAGCTCGAGACCTGGGAGTTCCCGGCGTACTCGGACCCCAAGGACGCGTTGCAGGACGAAGCCGCGGCGCCGTCCGCGCTGGACGCGCCCATCTCGTGGCTCATGTCGTGGCTCGGCTAGAAGGCTTGTTTTTGTGGCCATTCTCCAACATGGGCCCTGGCGACTAGCATGCGCGGTAATGCATGTCTCCCCTCGTTCACGATGCGTGTTTCTTATGTATACCGTCTTTTGCGTCTTTCCTCATTGGCTCTCACTCCACAGGATTGGCGAATTGATCCTCCGCTCACTGAGGACTGCCCAAGCTGAAGCAAGACCGATGTCTCCGTACGTGGAATATTTAAAAGCGACTTCATTATGGTGGCGTTGCAAGCCACGAAATGTATTAGGTGGAAAGATGGCTGTCTATTGTTCTCGTTCTCATTCAGGAACGTTTGCGGTGTGCTGTGCTGTCGCTGATTCCTTATACACTTCTTCGTTTGATGCTAGCGCGACCGGAACAGCCTCGGGCAGCGGCGTCGACGTCGGCAATCGCATCCGGTCGCGAGCAATCTCGGCACTCTCACGTTTGCGGATCCAGCGACCGATCCAGCTTGCAAGACGCAGACATGGCTCCTCAATGGCATGGAACGAGATCGTCGCGACCAAGAAAACCAATCCCCAAATTGAGAAGAACCGATCGTACTGGGACGGCTGATGCCAGATCCACGACGCGTGCGCCACGATGCCGTGGAGCAAGTACATGGAAAAACTGATCTTGCCGGCGTGGCGTAAAAGAGACCACTCGAGCACGGAGGCGACGGCACCAGGACGCAGCATCTCGCAGACGAGAACGACGGCGATGTTGCCATGCACAAAGTGGACTCCCGGCGTCTGCGGCACTGGGTTCTTGGCGATCCAGTGGAACGCGAGTCCCTCGAAGACGACGCTGAACATGATCGCAAGGAACGAATACTCGACGACGCGGAGTGCCAACGTGTGATACCACCGGAAGACGAACTTGCGGTTGGAGATCCAGGCCTCAGCACGCGTGTAGACGACGGCGCAGATGGATCCCGTGAGGAAGGTGGGAAAGTGGGGACCCAATGGCTGGTCCCAGTAGCGGTACCACGTGAAACCTGCGTAGGTGATGAAGACAACGGTGGGCACGACCGGCACCCACCAGTACTTGCCAAGCTTGACGACACCGATGGCAAAGACAGGGATGAAGAAGTAGTAGGTGATCTCGAGAGGTAGCGTCCAAAAGACAAAATACCGCCACGGCTTCTCAAAGGTGAGCACCTTCCACAGGTTGTACTCGTTCCGGACGTTGTACAGTTTCTTCTGTTCTTCAGGTGACTGGAACGCGAGGTAGATGGCGACGATGACGAAGAGCGGGTAGACGCGGAGGAAACGACGCTGCGCGTAGTCGAGGAAGGCCCATCCCCATCGTCGATAGGAGGCTTGTTGTTCGAAGAGTGTGCGCACTTTTTTCTCGAACCCCATGGTGAGTAAGAATGCGGAGAGCACAAAGAAGATGTCCACGGCGGGTGGTCCCATGTTGACGTGCATTTGCCCGGTGTGTGCGACAACGACCATCATGGCTGCGAGTCCACGGAGTCCGTCAAGGAACCGGATCTTGCTGATGCCATTGCTAGTGGCTTTGTCGGCGCGCTGTTCGGAGGTAGGCTGCTCTTTCATTTGGAGCGGCTGATATCCGTCCTTGTATTGACTGGTGATGTCTGTGTTAGGCGGGCTGAGTTGAACGTTAACGACGTGAAGTTTGAGCATGTGGGTCTCGTCGCGGCCTTGGGCCATATCATCGTGTTCGTCGCATGCCTCACCAGTGGTAGGTGACGCGATTGGCTGCAACATTTCCGCACGAAGATGTTGCGGTCAAAGCGAGAGAAAAGAGAACTGAGGCCTATTGAACTAGTCTCTCCTTCTCAAACCTGGGTAGATTCCAGTCAAGAGATCCGAGAGAACCTGAAGTGTGTGAGGGACAGGGGTGGCTGAATCCAGCATCGTTGTTGCTGATATGCGACGGCCCACTGGGCCCCGCAAGGCGGAGATGCCTCGACGGGTTGAACACTGTTGGTCTGTCACTGGATTTGTACCTTCACTACACCCACTGCGCACGAACCCACGATACTCTCGTGGGTTCTCATCTTGTACCCGCGATATCTCAATCCACACGGCCCACGAGAGATTGATTCTTCACGCGCGGGAGAGCTGCGATACGCCATTTGTCTGTCGAAGACCCGTTCAACGGTGGTCCAACGCGTCGTTCGGCCAACCAAGTTGTTTCGTTGAAGATGTCTGATATCTTGGGCCGATTGAGCCAAGCCCGACGACAACAGCACCGCGCCCGACAATAGCACAACCGGGTCGTGTTGCGAAATATTGCACCTCGCCAGAGTGGCATTTTCAACCCATGGGAATCATTCCCCAATGATTTATCGATATAATCCACGAGCCCAGAAGGCCCTGTTTCCGTGGGTGGTTATGGAACTGTGGTTTGGCTCCAATTATTTCAGCCATCACCAACGCCACCGCGCCGTTGACCTCTGACGCCGACCCAGTGCACCGAGACGACGACCCAAGCGACCGAAGAGGTCACCGGCAAGGCGCCGCCGGCTTGTGTGTGAGCAGAGGAGTGTTCGGCTCTGGCACACAAGTGAGGGACGTGAAGCCATGTCTCAAAGCCACATCCACGAGAGGAAAAGGACGGCGCACGCATGGCATCAGCCGTGGAAACGATCGAGGTGCGCGTTGCTGTCTATTACTGTAACACTTGATGACGAGTCGAGGACCATGGCCTTGAGGTTCTCAAGGCCCTGAAGTTGAGGAGAATTCCAAAATCAGAGCCGCGTGTGCCCCCTGATTTGTTCCCGCCCGCGTCCAACCGTGGGATGGCGCCTCGCTATGGGTGCGCTGGGTGGACGTTCCGTTCGGCAGCGGCACTCGGTTCAAAGCCAGGTCCAGTAGTTCCCTCCATTGTCGGCATCTCCTCTGCGGTCGCCGAGACCAGCAGACGATCGCTTTCTTGGCCCCGTGGCTGTGGCGCCTTCCGTGCGCCGCGGTTGCGCTGCACGCGGCGACCCACAACTGCAAGAAGCGCCACGCACACCACCACGACAGGCACCAGCAGCCCACTCACCGCATCGTCGGCGTCGCCACGAACAGACCCACGCACGGCACTGTCCCTGACAGCCATGGCAGGATTCGTTTCGGTGACCATCGCCGTCACGTCGATTGATTCCGTCGTCGTCGTCGGCGGCGGCGGCGGAACCCACAGCGGGAACTCGAGCTGCAGGAGCTGCGAGTACAGCGCCGGGAACGTGGCCGCGACCGTATCCGTGATGAGCTGCTCGACCAACTCGTTGCCTTGAGTCGACAGGTGGAGACCGTCGACCAGTAGCGACTTCCACGCCTCGCCCGGCCCCGAAGCCATGAAGCGCGAGTGGACGTCGAGCACGTCGACACCGGCCTCGCGGCCCACAGCCACACAGGCGTCGGCGTATTCGCGCGCGGCGGCGTTCGAGCGGTCGAGCCGGCCATCGACGTTGCGGATACGCCGTGCGTCCTCGTCCACGGGCGGCGGCGTGATCAGCAGCACGTGGGCCTGCGGCGCCTTGTCTTTGAAGAGCGCGACCATGGCTTGGAGGTTGGCCTTGTAGCGGTCCAGCGGGACGTGCTGGCTCGCGGACGGTCCGTCGGGCAGCGCCGCGTCGTTGGCGCCGAGCCAGAGCGTGATCAACTGTGGGTGCAGCGTGGTCGAGAGATCCGTCGTGAGCGTCTCGATCACCACGTCCATGAACCACCTAGTCACGTCCACAAAAAACAGTGAGCCGAAGCGAGAACAGGATCGAACGATCGTCGTGTCCACGTACTGTGTGTTGTAGCCACCCATGCCGCGCTGTGCGAGGTCGGCCGAGCGCGCGAACCGCTGGAGCAGCCGTGCGACGTAGCCGCCACTCTGCCAGTCCGAGCCAAACTCGGTGATCGAGTCACCCAGCAGCAGCAGCAGCGGGCGAGGCATCGTTCGTGGTGGTTGCTTGGAGGAGTGGCGGTCTCGGGAGAAGAGAACACGAATGACGAGAAACCACGTGACCGGCGTTTCGCCGGTTGCGTCCGAACTGCCTGCGAAGCGACACGGTTACAGCAACGGATTGGGCTGGAGAAAACACATTCATTTGGGATTCACATATATGCACAAGCATCACCGATGCATGGGAGGTGGAGGGGTCTATGGATCAGTCTATCACGAGCCTTCTCGTTGCTCGTGTGGCGAATACTTCAAAAACGGCGGGGGAGGGCGACACTGCTCTTGTTTACACGGTGTGGTTGTGGCTCTGGCCGTGGCCACTAACTGGCAGTGCCGGCTCAGCGCGGAGGCGTTCGATGGCGTCCTTCTTCTTGATCGCGGCGCCGACTTTCCCAGCAGCCCACTGGCACGGGTACTCGACGAGGTGGTACGATACGGTGCTGATGAGAAACGTGAGCCCCCAGATCGCGAAGAACCGGTTGTAGAACGTGCGCTGGTGCGTCACCCAGTCCGAGTACACGACAAAGCTGTGGAGCATGTACATCGAAAAGCTCACTTTGCCTGCAAAGCGCAGCAGCGACCACTCGAGCACGGACGACACGGGCCCGCGCTTCAGCATTTCACACACGATGATCACTGAGACCGTGGCCGACACAAAATGGCCGCCGGGCGTCTGCGGGATTGGGTTGTGGTACACCCAGTCGAAGAAGAGTCCGTTGAAGACCGTGCTGAACAACAGCGCGAGGCTCGCGTACTCGACCGCGCGGAGAAGCAGCGTGTGGAACCAGCGGAACTTGAACTGGCGCTTGGTGATCCACTGGTCGATCTTGGCGTACGCGAACGCGGCCATCGAGCCACACAAGAACGTCGGCAGGTGGGGCTTGAGGGGCATGTGGTCGAGGCGGAACCAGTAGAACCCCGAGTACATGACGAGGTACGTGAGTGGCAGCATGGGCACGATCCAAAACTTGCCGAGCCTGAGCAGCACGACGACAAAGACCGGGATGATAAAGTAGTACGTGATCTCGAGCGGCAGCGTCCAGAAGACGTGGTACCGGTACTTGAACTCGAAGAGCAGCACCTTGCCCACGCTGTACTCTTCCGGGTGGTGGACCACAAAGAGGTTCTCCTTTTGCTGTGGCGAGAGGAACGTCAGGATGATCGCGACGAGTGCAAACAACGGGTACACGCGCAGAAATCGTCGCGCAAAGTAGTCGAGCAGCGCCCAGGCCCAGCGACGCCACGAGGCCTTTTGCTGGAACAGCGTGCGCGCCTTTTTCTCGAAAATCATGGTCAAGAGGAACGCCGAGAGCACAAAGAACGTGTCGACGGCCGGCTGGCCCATGGGCACGCCCATGTAGCTGGCGTGCTGCACGATCACGAGCATGGCGGCGAGTCCGCGGAGCCCGTCGAGAAACAGGATCTTGTTGTTGCTGGCACTGGTCGTGGCAGCGGGTGCCATGGCAGAGACCGTGGCATTTGCCTTGGCGAGCTTGAGCGGCTCGGGCTCGAGCGCCGGCTCCGAGGGCGAGAGCAGCAGCGCGCGGTCGGCGTCGGCGTCGGCGTCGGTCGATGCCACGACGTAGGCCACGTCGGTAGGTGGCACATGCACTTGCAGCATCGTGGCACCAGTGGCAAAACTGAATGAAATGGCAGTGAGTGGGATTGCCATTGCAGTTGAGGGAGAGAGATCCCCCTCCCCGGCTCTGAGTGAGTACTGTACGGTAGTTTACGCGGAAAATTACGGTGCCGGGAGTGGCTTTTGTGCATGGAACTGCGGGAGAGCCGTCTTCCCCACACGAAATTTATGACTTGCCATGCTTGAGTTCTGTCTTCCAGAACAGAGACTTTCAGTTCCCCCCTCTCTCCGCACCTGGAATGTTCCCGACTGAACAAAGCGTGCGGCATCCAGATCCATTCCAGGGTGGAACAGGATCCAGTGCTGACCGGTGGACCAAACTTCAGCTTTGTTGTTGTCTCTCCTGTGTTTTTCAGGAGGGGTAGGGATCGTTTGTATCGGCTGGCAACGTGGTCAAGTAAGTGCAGACATTTATACCCAATCCCTGCCAAGTGTTAGGTCTTGCGTGACAACACATAGAATGTCCATCTGTGCTGACACGCACTGAACAGTCCAGATCAGTCGCCGAAATATAACCGTTTAGTGTTCGACATATACCGGTACAAAACTGGTATTGATGACCCCACTATTCCAGTACACTGTGGGCCTCCAGTCAATCTTGTTAACGGTTTATTATTAGTTGGATCATCGGTCAACCTCCGTGAGCCCTGTGCGTGCCAAGGCCTGGTGGCTTAGTGTGGTAGGTCTCAGCCTACTCGACGCTGGTCAGTGGTGTGCCTGCGTCGATGGGGGAGTACCTCGAACTTGACCTCCTTGCTCTCCGCTCCGACTCCATGGCACTCTGAACCACACTCACACCTACTGTATTCTACGAGTGATCGAGTCGAAGACGCCCTGAAGCTGGTGCTGTCAAAAGTGGGTTCCCTATTATACATAGAACTTCCTCCCCCCCCCCGTGACGAGAAGGCCGCGTCGCCTCTTCCAGTGAGGCTCGAGTGCCCCCCCACACCACCGCCTCGTTCGGCTGGCTCACTCACACGACCAGATTTGATCGACGCAACCTCAACCTGAACCTCGCCCCGCTCGGCTGCGCCGCACTGGCGTTCTGCCATCGCCAGGGTTCATTCAGTGCGTATTTCAGATCCCCAATCCATTACTACATCGTGGTAAGGCCAGATTCCTCCACTCGCCACCGGCAAAGTGTTCCTTCGGACGGTGAACGGAATCGATACAGTGGCAGAGGGTGTGAACGCCCACACCTACTAAACAAAATCAGGGACGTGTGCATATAGGGTCCCAATATGGTCGGGCTGACACCTGTGTGTGATGGAAACCCGTCATGTGGCCAGTAGGGCGGTGCCGCCGGTGAGTCGTGCTGGCCCCAGGGACCCAACTGGCCAGCACAACTCACCGTTCCCCTGGACGCGCGTCCACCAAATCCGGAAACCAATTCGTTCATGGAATCACGCACTACAACAGACAGACATCGGCGACCCACGACTACTCCATGGCGCACAGACGGACCCTCGAGTCTTCCGCACGATCCTCTCTTTCCATGAGTGTCTTGCCGTGCAGCGGCGGGACAAGATCCATCCCAACTGAACGCTGTGGGGGGTTGTACAGTGCAATGAGTCTCATTGCGTTACGCGGTGGAGGGAGATCAACGTTGGAAGCCTCGCGTTGGTCTCGGCGTCTCGTTCCGTCCCTCGCTTCCGAGTAGCTCATTCCGCTTTTTGCGCAGCTCGACCAACATCGACTGACCCAACGCGTCTACCTCGGCTGCAGTCATGAAGGTAACCAGCGTCCTCGCGGTCGCGGCCGTCGCGATCGCGTCTGTGCACGCCACGGGCCCCTCCGGCTCGACCTGCCAGTACGGCACGCCGGCGCCACCGGCAACCACGGCATCGCCGGGCCCTACTACCACGTCTCCGGTGCCGACCACGACGTCTCCGGTCCCGACGACAACGTCTCCGGTCCCGACAACGACATCCCCAGACTCGACCACGACGTCTCCGGTGCCCACCACGACGTCTCCGCTCCCGACCACGACGTCTCCGGTCCCGACGACAACGTCTCCGGAGCCGACGACGACGTCTCCGGTGCCGACCACGACGTCTCCGGTGCCGACGACAACGTCTCCGGAGCCGACGACGACGTCTCCGGAGCCGACGACGACGTCTCCGGTGCCGACCACGACGTCGCCAGTGCCGACTACGACGTCTCCGAACCCTACGACGGCAACGCCGAACCCGACGACGACGGCGCCGCCACCGGCGCCTGTCAACTGCAAGCTCTACACTGCGGCCAACGACCCGGAACCGTGGGCGGACTGTGCCAACGACGGCACCGGCAAGTGGTACAAGACCAAGGTCCTGGGTGTCGAGGTCTTCCCTGCGAACGGCGGGGAGGCGTGTCCGGAGGAAGCGGATGTGAAGCGCCAGGCGAAGGAACCGTGCCCGGCCGAGAACTGCAAGCCGCTGACTCCTGAGGCCGACCAGGGTCAGTACAGCGCGTGCTCGCTCGTGGACGGTAAGTACGTCAAGTCCAAGGTGCTCGGAGTGGCCGAGGATGCCAAGTTCGGCGGGACCTGCGACCCGAAGGACCGCACGTACACCCAGCCATGTGAGGCCATCGACTGCGTGGCATTCACCAAGGATGAGGATACGGGCGCGCTCGGTGACTGCAAGGACGACGGCACGGGCAAATGGTTCAAGTCCAAGGTTTTGGGTATCAAGACGCCAGCTCAGTTCGGCGGTACCGAGTGCGAGTCGGACGACAAGCGCACGATCTCAGAGCCTTGTGAGCCAGTGGACTGTGTCGCCGTCGACGAAAAGGACGACACCGGCGCGTTCGGTGACTGTGAGAAGGACACCACCACCGGCATCTACTACAAATCCAAGGTACTCGCCGTCAAGACCAATGCCATCTACGGTGGCAAGTGCGACCCGAAGGACCGGACGGTCAAGCAGGAGTGCAAGGCTGTCAACTGTGAGGCGTACACGAAGGAGAC
>JAADVT010001016.1:0-11232 GCA_023335895.1 Pythium rishiriense
CCGTCCAGCACTCGGTGGATCTCGTGTGCCGGATAGAAATCCACGACGAGATCCTCATCATCTCGCGCGACCTCCACGTGCCGACCGTGCGCGCGTCCATCCGCGACCCAAAGGGCTGGTGCCGCTCGCTCAACGTACTGGGCTTTGCAACGCCCAAGGCGCCGTCGGGGGGCGCCACGCCGACGGCGCCACCGGGCAAAAACGAAAGCACCACGGCGTTCCGCTACAACTGCTGCATCCAAGGAACATCCGAGGCCAACCTCCGGTACTGGCTCATGGAGATTTTGTTCGTGTTGATCCGGTTCGAGACCATGCTGGTGGCACCGCAATTCGCGCTAGCCGCGCCCTAGACACAAACCCCTGCCTTTTCGAGACGGAGACACCCCAAACATGCTACTTTTAGAGAGAACAAATTGTCAAAGTTATAAAGCTAATCTAGTATTCAGTCTCGCTTGACGTCGAAGGCTCAGCTCCGTACTCATAGAGCGTTCCAATAGCCCGCTGGCTCACGCCGAGTAGAGAGCCGCGATCGAGCCGTTGAGTGTGGCCGCCACGACGCAGAACACGCCGCCCATCCACGCGAACATGCGATGCGGCTGGAGCTGGTTCGCGTACGTGTACGTGTGGGCGAGGCGAGCCAGAGTGTACGCGACCAAGAGAACGCAGTTGACGCGCTGGCTGCCACCGACGGCGATCGAGGCCGTGAAGACCGCGAGTGCCATGGGGATCGACTCGAGGTCATTCTGGACGATACGCTTCCAGCGGAGCTCGTCCTCGAACGCGGCCTTGAGGTGCGGTGGCACGGCCTGGAGAGCGCCGTAGCTCTCCTGCTTGGGCATCCCCTTGGAGCAAAAAAGCCCCGTGTCCTCCGAGAGCCGCGACCCGGCATGGAAGCCCTTGCGGCCCTGGATCATGGTCGTCGCGAGAAACTTGAAGTACAGCACGGACGAGCAGACCGCGAGCACTTGGACGTCGGTGGTGACGGGGCCGAACATGGTGGGGGTTTCGTGGGGTCGTAGCCGTGGGGGAGACGTTTTGGACACAGAGCGAGTTGCAAAATGAGCTCTGGAATGCTTGGCCTCTCCCCGGCAGGAGAGGACGACTCGGGGGGAACCCGAGGGGATGATAGGCGACTTGGTCTAAGGAAAACGACTGCTCTCGCTCGAGGGTGTGGATGTACTTGGTTTAGCTCGACACGAAAACTCCACCCCGGCCAGACCACCACGTCGGACGGATTACGGAATTGGTATTCGTGAGGCTGTTGCATGCTGTTCCGTGCATGGGGCATGAGCCTCAGGGGGGGTCTCCGCTTTGCCGGGGATGTGTGCGACCCGGCGCCAACAAGATCGCCACGCCTGACTCGCCAACCGATTGCACATAAACCGGCCATGAACGCCATGTTTTCTCCGGATTGGATTGAAAATCGTTTAGCATTGGTATTGAACCAATCAAACCACGTATCGGAGACCGTGCCTGACCTGGCCGTCCCATGACGGTGAAGCCGAGCAACCACCATGCCTGACCTCGGCGTCCTCATGGGCGGAGAAACTGGGACAGGCGTTTGCTGCCGAGTTGCCCAATCGTAACCACACTCGGTAGTGGACGGGGTGGGACGCGTTCTTTCGCACCGTTAGTCCTCTCCTTTTGTGTACAGTATGAGACTCCGCCATCCTCGGCCTTCCAACCGTAATCACGAGGCACAAAAACTAACAGGAGGATGTGGGCGCTACGCATCCCCTCGATGGGCAGGCCCACGCGTGAGTGGCTCGGTCTCGGATTTGCTGGCCGGCGAGGGCTCGCGTCTGGTGGGGTCCCAACGCAAGAGCCGACGGCGACCACGTCACGACCGCCCCCTGAGCTCGGCTCGGCTCGGGCTCCTCCAACTGCACCGCTCCAGCATTTCGCAGACCCGTCGACGTGGGACAACCCGGTGCACCACGCCGTGTACGATCTCCGGATTGTGCGGGACTTGCCCCAGCCACGCCACGAGCCACGAGATGTGGCCGACCGGCTCGCCAAGGGCGCTGTGTGGGTGCTGCGTCGTGGCTTTGACGTGGTCTCACGGTACCGCGGCCCCGGAGGAGGCATGACCGAGCGTGCGTGGCTGAACCGTTGTTTGTTCCTCGAAACCGTGGCCGGTGTGCCCGGCATGGTCGGGGGTATGACTCGCCACTTAACGTCGCTACGCCGTATGCGGCGTGACTATGGCTGGATCCACACGCTGCTGGAAGAGGCCGAGAACGAGCGCATGCACTTGCTGATCTTCATGACGCTCAAGCAGCCCGGCGCGCTCATGCGTGCGATGGTGCTCGGCGCCCAAGGTGTGTTTTTCAATTTGTTTTTCGTGGCGTACCTGGTCTCTCCGCGCACGTGCCACCGGTTCGTCGGGTACTTGGAAGAAGAGGCCGTCAAGACCTACACGGGACTACTCCACGACATCCGTGAGAACGAACTGCTGGCCGCGTGGCAAACGCGGGTGGCGCCAGAGATCGCACGCGCGTACTACAAACTGCCGGCCACAGCGACCCGCGAAGACATGGTGCTGTGCATTCGCGCCGACGAGGCGAATCATCGCGACGTGAACCACACGTTTGCCGAACTGCGCCACGACGGCGACGTGAACCCGTTCATCCGTCGCAATAAGGCTCAGCAGATGCAACGCTCAGGCGAGGAGGACAAACAGGAGTGAAAGACAAAGTAGGGTGGGATTGGTTTTTGCATGGGACGTTTAGGACGCCACAATTTCGAGAAACACGGACGGTCGAGTGTGTGGCTTAGTGTAACGTGATCGCCGTGTACACGCCGTTACCACCGGCGACCAAGATGCAGAGCACGCCAGCAATCCACGCAAGCATGCGCGGCAGCGCGAGCTTGGCCGCGAAAAGCGCCGTGTGGACCATGCGCGCGGTCGTGTACACGATGAGCGCGACGCGGTTGACGTGCGCGTTGGCGCCAATGAGGATCGAGACCGTAAAGACCATCAATGCGAGCGGCAGCGACTCGAGATCGTTCTGTACGATACGCTTCCAGCGGGTATCAGACTCAAACGCGCGCCGGCTCGCTTCGTCGTGAGCGCGCGTGGTGAGCGTGTCGAGCGCCGTCGGGTGGTGGATCGGTCTCCCCTTGGCCATGGGCAGCGCGGCGTCCTCTGGGAGCCGCGTGCCGGCCTCAAAGCCACGGCGGCCTTGCACCATCGTCGTGACGAGAAACTTGACGTAGAGCAGCATAGCGCAGACCACGAGCATGCGCAGTGGTGAGTCGGTGTCGGTGGGTTGGCCCATGGGGTGGTGGTTTGATGGAAACGATGTCGTGGAAGAAGGATTTGGAAATGAGCGACCGCTCCGAGCGGCGGTGACGCCGTCCTCACGAGAGGACCCACGAGGCAGCGCCCTTGGGGATGATTGAAGATGATGCGGTCCCAGTCGTGCCTGACCAAAACGTGGCTTCCTCGGTCAGGCACATACAGCGCCGAGGATGACGCGGGCCTTCGAGCACAAATGTAGCCATGTGGGGGGAACTCAGTGATCAACACTCTGTCCAATGCATTAGGGTATTTCGAGCAGGTCACTCTTTTGGATAGTACTGCCCTCTCCCGTGGCCATCATTTTGTGAACGCGATGAGCAGCCCGACGCCGCTGCCGTTCGCGACGGCCGACACGGCGCTCGAGGTCTTTGCCGAGAACAACGTCGACACCGTCGAGGAGTCGATCCGCGTCACGGTGTACGGCCAGGAGCTCACGCTCTCGCTGCTCTTGGTGCGTGAAGGGCTCCATCTTCCGAGGATGGGACGGTCTCCATTAACGTCTTCATGTCTGTCCAGCGAGAGGACGAGCTCGCGCCGCTTTTCTCGGGCGCCGCATGGGCCGGCACGCTGCTGTGGGACGCCGCGATCCACCTCACGCGGCGATTTTTGGGCAAGTACCGCACGGAACTTGAGGACCGCGATAACAAGCTGCGCGTCGTGGAGCTCGGCGCTGGCACGTACGTGGTGGTGGTGGTGGACACGGATGATGAAGGCTGATTCGTCACAGTTGACCATGTGGACTGACGGACGCATTGTCTCTGTTGTGGACTCCAGTGGCGTGCCCGGTATGGCTGCACGCGTCGCTGGCGCGCACCACGTCGTGATCACGGAGCAGGACGAGCTCCTCGAACTCATGCACCGCAATGTCGCCGACAATGCGCGCGCGCTGCGCGTCGGTGACGGCTTCGAACCGGCGGAATGCGGTGCGATCTACGCGCGTCCATTGAGCTGGGGAGTGGATGAGACCAAGCAATACCTGCAGAGCCACCCCGGCGAGGCGTACGACGTGATCCTGTCGTGCGACTGCATCTACGAGCCGCTGTACGGGCAGTCGTGGAAGGCGCTCGCGCAGACCATGGAGCTGCTGTGCCTCGAGAACCCGCGCGCGCTCGTGATGATGGGCGTCGAGCGCCGCAACCAGGACGGCATTGACAAGTTCCTCGCCTTTGTGGACGAGGAAACCCAACTGCAGTGGACCCTTGACGAGGAACTCCAGGGTGCCAAGAACAATCTCCTGCAAGTCTACTTTCTGCAGCTCACCCCGACGACCGCATAGACCCGACATTGCGCCCCGGCCAGAATAGAATAGAGCGAGTGTATTGTTTGGTTCGTCGGGGTATATGTACGAGCGTTTTGGAGACAGCTCAAGTCCACCTTACTATGTCAAGTCCTAGGCAGAAGGTGCGATAGGAAGCTCGCGAAAGACGGCACACATGTGTCTACATGGGACGGTGCCACACTTCTTCGCAGCGGTACGCCTTGGGCGTGACCTGGATAACCACGTGGAGCGGGATGTTGAGCGTCGGACACTCAGACGGCGCCTTGTTGGTCAGGTATGCGTACAACACACGTAGAATGGCCTGGTGCGCGACGATAAGCACGGGTTTGTCGATGCGCATGAGCTCCATGATGACTGGCTCAAGACGGTGGATCACATCCTGGTACGACTCACCACGCGGGTACCGGTAGTGGAGCTTGTTGTTCTTGCGCGCGAGGTACTCATCTGGCATCTCGTCGGCGACCTGCTCATACGTCATCCCGTCACACACGCCGGCATCGATCTCGTCGAGCTGCTTCCATTTGACGACCGTGCGGCCGCGCGCAGCGATGCGCTCGACGGTCATGCCGGTGCGGAGCATCGTCGACGTCCACACAGCAAGTTCCGTGTCGGGCGCCGGGTAGTACGTGTCGACGAAACGGTCGAGTTGCATCGCGTACTGGATACCAAGCGGGCTCAGGGGCGAGTCGCCACCGATCCGCTTCTGGGTGTTGTACATGCTCTCTCCGTGGCGGCTGAGCCAAATCGGGCGCGGCTTGAGGTTCAAGTTGGCCATGAGGAACATGATGCGCGACTGCAAGTAACCTTGCACTTGGTTGCAGAAGATCTGGCGGCCAATGTCCGTGATCTTGATGAACGACAGCTTTTCCTGCTCGGCATCCAGTGGCTCATACACTGCGAAGTAATGCTGGATGCGTCGGCGGTAGTCCTCTTCGGTTTCTTCAAGCGTGCGACCGGCGTAGTCGGCCGAGTTGAGTTTCATCTCGTTCACCGACGCGGAGATGATGTCCGCCTGGTTGTACACCGACTCGATGAACATGATCTCGCACTTGTACCGCTTGGCCAGCTCGTCGGCCATGAACCGGCGGCGGTTGCGCGTCGCGTTGGTCGCATCAAAGATCGCGCAGTCGCACTCGTCATTCTCGAGCGCGGCGATCGAGTCATCCAGCGCCTGCCGTGCGATATCTGTGCGGATGCCGGCCGACTCGGCGTTGTTCGGATCCCAAAAGTCGTGGCTCACGGTCGCGCCAACGAGGCGGCGGCGGTACTCACCCGTGTTGAAGATCTTCGAGTGGTGGCCCATCCACGTCAAGTGGCGAGCCAACGTGTGTGCGATAAAGGTCTTGCCGCGGCCGGGCAACCCGACCAAGAAGATCATAAGCTTGCCGCTCTTCTTGGACGTGATCTTCTCGCCGTGCTGGCCGACGACGAGCGACGACCGGTGGCCTCCCTTCTGCGCGCGCTGGGCGTGCTCCTTGGTCACGAGATCGCCGCCAAAGTTCTGCGTCGTGGCCGCGAGCAGCACCGAGGCCGAGGCGCCGTCGTTGACGTGGTTGACGTACTTGGGCGTGATGATGTCGTGGGCCGACGCGGCGTGGACAAGCGATTCGTCGCTGTGGGACCGCGTCAGCGTGCCCGACCGGCTACGCGATCCGTGTGGAACCGCATGGGCATGCGTTGCGCCGGCGTGAGCGTGGGGGCCGTCGACGTCGAGACCGTACTCCGAGTCCTGGGTCTCCTGCGGCGCGCGCAGACTCGTCAAAAGCGGCGGCGGGTCCGACAGCGACGCGTGGTCGTGGCCCATACCAGCCTGCTTGGTCGGCGCCGGTGTTGGGCGCTGGCTCGGCGACCGCGACGCGGCACGGAGCTTGGTGATCTCCTCGCCCGCGAGCGGGTTCATCACGGGCAGTCCGTTCGGGCTGTCGCGGATCATGGTGCGCACGGGCGTCTGCAGTTGCTTGGCGCCCGTAACGGGGTCCACGAGCGGGAACACGCGCATGAAATTGTTGAGGTTGCCGTACTCGTCGCCGGCAAACACGACCTCCGGGTCGTAGACCCAGTTGCCGTCCACGCAAAAGCGAAAGTAGTGCGTGCCCACGGGCAGGTACAGCTTGACGGCAAACGAGCCCGGCGTCGCTGTCGATGCGTCCTCGGCGTTGGCGTCCACGCTCACGCCCACGGCGTTTTCCTGTCTGTCGGTGGTCCTTTTGAGCAGGATCTGCGAGCCCCAGCTACCATGTATCATCAGACCAACGTTTAGCCACAAGGAGAGGAGCGGAGGGGAGGGGAGCGGACGAGCCTACCTGTTGAACGAGCCGGTGATGCCGACGGACGAACAGGGCTGCGCCCATTCGAAGCGCACGGGGTAGGCGTCGGCGGCGTCCTGGTCGATGCTCTCGGCGCGGCGACGGCGCACGACCTGCGTCGGGTGACTCGGGCTCACGGGCGCCGACGGCGGACCGGCCACGGAGGTGGGCGCGCCACTCACGGGCAGCAGTGGCGGTGGCAGCTCACTCATGGCAGGATACGTGGACGGAGGAGGAGAATGGGGGGATGGCGGACCAAGGAGGAGGAGGAGGAGGAGGAGGAGGAGGAGGGGAGCAGTCTAGTCGCACGTCGGGCGATCTCGATGGGGCGACCGCTGCTGGAATGCAGAGAGAGCAAGATGAAGAAGGTGCGAACTTAGTGAAGAGACAACAAAGACAAGCCGATTGTATAAGCGTACTTAGTGTGGGTTCGGTTCGTGCTAAAACCGGATTAGGTTTTTTTTTTTGCGAGCAAGGTTCGGAGGTGTCGTGGGTGCGTGAGAGTCAGCGGCTGATTGTAGTGGGTGTGGACGACCGCAGCCATTGTCGAGGGGGGGGGTAGGGGATGCGTTCTGGCTCAAGATCATTTCGCCAAAGAGGGAAGATCACAGTTCGAAAATTTACGAAACTAGTCATCCCCCGTGCTCACGCACGCCATGCAACCGACTTCCATGCCCCTACCTCTGGAATCGAGTGCCGTGTCTGCAGTCGGCACGCTGACTCTGGCAGTGCGACCTGCTAAATACCTCTTAGAATACATGTTTATTGTAAAATGGCGGCATCATGTTCCGATATGCGACACCCACACGCGCCACCTGGCCGTGCGACGGTCACACACAATTTTCCGCAGCGCCGGCAGGAGTCTGCGGGGGACATCATCATCTCTCTCTGCCTCCATCTATCCTCCCTCCCCCTTCATTCCTTGTATCCTCCCCACGCGCCGACGTCGCTGTCCTCTTTGACGATGTACCAGCCCTCGCCGCACGTGATGCAGCGCACCGAGTCGGAGGTCTCGACGCCCGGCAATATCTGGAAGGACACGTCCGAGGCCGAGCTGTACGGCAACTACCTCGACAACAGCCACAACCAGCACGACACGATGCAGCTGCGCCCGACCATGGGCGGCCGCAGCACGCTCACGATGGGCGCGCTCGGCGGCGCGGCCGGGGGCGGCGGCGGTGGCCACCCGGACATCACGGTCGGGCTGCTCGAGGACGAGGCCGACGCCGCGCGGAACAAGGCCCGCGCGTACTCGGGCCGCAAGCGGGTCTGGCCCGGCGCGCTGTTTTTGCTCGTGATGATCGTCGCAGCGAGCGCGGCGATCACGTGGTTTGGCGTGCAGTCGTACAACGACGCGCAGAAGCAGCAGTCGGTCTCGGAGGAGTTCAACTCGCCCGTGATTGCCGTCACGCCGACGCTCAAAGGTGCGCTTTTCCACGCTGGGTCGGTTTGATGAAGGTGTCGGTTGTCTAATGCGCGATATGTGTGTGTATGAACAGTGTGCCGTGTGCCCAACTATGTCACGGATGGCACCAAGCTGTATGCCACGGCCGACACGGAGAAGCACGAGGTCCACTTCACGGGTATCAACTGGAGCGGCATGGAGAACTCGGAAGGTGTGCCGCACGGTTTGGCCACTGGCCAGGGCAAGCTCGTACGTCACGGAATTCTGCATGTTTTGTGGCGGAGGCCTATTTCTAATTGTTTGGAACGCACATGGAAACAGGAAACGATCGCGAAGAAGCTCGCGGCCATGGACATCAATGCTGTCCGACTGCCGCTGAACGCGAAAATGATCATTGAGGACACTGCCCCCGACACGACCAACTTCGTCAGCCGCTCGCAGACTGATCTCTTCGGTGTGTCGACGTACACTGACATGATCAAAAAGATTGTTCAAGGACTCGCGCGCCAGCAGATCGCTGTGTTGCTGGATCTCCACAAGATCGACCCGGCGTACAACGCATCTACGTCCGAAAAGCTGTGGTACACGGACGAGATTTCGGAGGCCGACATCATCGCCATGTACAAGAAGCTCGCGACGTTGCTGTGTAACGAGCAGCACTACAACATCATTGGTGTCGACATCAAGAACGAGCCTGTCGGCGGTTGCTGGCCAGCCAAGGATACGGATTCGTACTGTCCGAAGGCCAAGAACTGGCCACGTGCTGTCGAACGTATTGCTGCGACCATTCTTGACGTGTGCCCTAACTGGCTCATCGTCGTCGAAGGACTGTACGCGGAAAACATGGTCGGCACGTTCAACGGTGCCAACGCCACTTACAGCGACTGGTTTGGTGCGAGTCTTCAGAACGCGACCAAGAACCCGATCAAGCTGTCTGTTGACAACAAGGTCGTGTATGCGCCGCACTTCTACTCGCCGAGTGTGTACCCGTCCGCCTACTTCTTCGAGAAGCAATCCAGCAGCGGTGACAGTGTCACTGTGACCGAGTACGCGAACACTGATGCCGGTACGGCGTCGCTCCAGAAGGCTGTCAAGCAAGTGCTTGATAACGCCTTTGGTGATGTGCTACAGACTGCTCCTGTGTTTTACGGAGAATTCGGCGGCATCTACGGTGATAAGGAGTTGCTGGCTGGCAAGACGAGCACGCGAACAATCGACTACCTGATCCAGTACGCGGATACACAGGGTATGATTGGCGGTTTCTCGTGGTCGCTCAACCCCGACAGTGTGTACGATTTCAATGACGTGTACTCGCCGAAGACGCCGTTCAAGTTTGGTCTGTATGCGGACTCGAAGTGGGACGAGTACAATACCGACTACGCGAAGGGCCTTACCGCGCTGAAGGGCAACGGCATCATTCCGTGCTTTTCGCGAACGGTCTCCGCTACGTCGGGTTCGAGCGATGGCTCAGCGACGGTTGGTACAACGACCAACTCGACCACCACAACCAACTCGACCACCACTGCGACAACGAACTCCACCACGACTGCAACCACCAACACGACCAAGCTCCTATAAGCGAGGTATCTGCGTTGCGCGCTCCCCCTCATCAGCTGTTACCACTGCTTTCAAGTCATGTAGACGCCATGTCTTGTGTATCCATGAAATTCAAAGTCCAAATACATTGAAACCCCCCACACGCCACGCAATACTTTCGTTTCTCATTTTCCGTCTTGGTTCAAGATCTTGTAGGTACTGTTACACTCGCCTCGCTTAGCTCGTTGGCGTTTCCTGCGTCGGCTCGAGCTTGGTTCTCTTGGCGGCTGCTTTGCGTTCCGCTGCCTCACATGCACGCTACCATATCCAACCCCATGAAAATGTCAGTGTATCCCCCCACGCCACGAAGTTATCAGAAATCCCACGCACCTTGATAGACTCGTTCTTCTCGAGGAGCTGGTCGAATTTGTGCGAATAGGACTGGAGCTTGGGCGCGTTCAGCGTCTGGTCCTGCTTGCGCTTGACGTTCACGGCCTCGGCCGCCTCCTTCACGCCGCCCAGCGTCTTCTCGTACTGCGCGTTCACGCCTTCAAGGATCGCTGCCCGCACTTTCCACATCTTGGGCGCGTAGGCCTGCTGGAGCTCGAGGTTCATGACGCGGTCGCTCTGGAGCTCGACACTTGTCTCGAGCTTGCGCACGGCTGTCTCCCACGCCGCGAGCTCCGCGGCGCTCTTCCCGGCGGGCTCGCGCACCTGGTAGCGGTTCAGATCGATCGCGTTGAGCGGCACGTTCGCCTTGACGCGGCGGTACTCGCTCTGGAGACGCGGGTGGTCGGCAAAGGTCGGCGAATAGTCCGGCAGGAACGCGAGGTACGATGGCGACGGCGCAAACTTGGTCATCTCGGCGCGGATCAGGTGCTGCACGGCCTGCTGGGCCTTGGGATCGTTGTACTCGGTGTCCACGTAGCCCAGCGCGTCGATGAGCGCCTGGCTCTCCACCAGGAGCGGACACGTCGAGCTCGGCGTCGCCATGGTGCTTGTTTCCTCTCTTCTCCAATAGCTCACACTCTTTTTCCTTCCCGCACTCTCAGAGGGCGGGGTCCCCTTTGATTTCGATATTGGTTTAGAAGGGGTTTAAGCGTAATTTACGTGCATGAAGAGTGCGATATGGATATGCAGTGGTTAGATATGGATGAGGATTGATTCCCGAGTCGCGATGGGCCTTGACGGCGACGGGCTAAGTACTCATCGGGGATCACGCAGCAGGCCGCGAAGCAGCGCAGCGGAGCGCGTGGCGCAAGACACGCAGGGATGGGAGCGGCTCCCCTCGCTGTGGAGGGAAGCCGTCGCGCGGAAAACCCAGGCGCGGGGCGGGCGTCGGGGGGCGTGAAATACCTTCACCTTCCTTGTGGTTGATCATGGATCCCGTGATCCCGGTGTC
>JAADVT010001017.1:0-11193 GCA_023335895.1 Pythium rishiriense
GATTCCACCCAAGGAGGCACCAACACACATCTTTCATCTCCACGCCTCCCTCGCTGCCACATCTTTTTAACCAGTTCTCGACCCCACCACCGGATATCCCAATGCTAATAAGGAAAGCCCCACGTCGAGTGGGCCGTTTTGAACAAAGCTCCATTCGTTGCGTCTATCCAGGCGCGTCCGCTAGTGTGTCATCCTCCATGGAGTGGGGTGGCCACACGGTGGTTGTTGAGAAAGGCGGCCAGTGGTTTTTGTTCCTTGTTTTCTTCTTTTCCCGCCGCCTTTCCGGGTTGTGACCCGCACAATACCCCAAAAAACTCCCGCCAACAAACCCCCATCTAGCATGGAAGGCATCTTCGGCAACAAAGTCGGCAAGAGCGAGCTCGCCGCACTGCGCGCGCTGCTCGCGGCCCACAGCGCCGTTGGCGTCGACTTCCACGTGGACGCCGTGCAGCGCGCGACCGTCACGCTCGTGTGGCCGTCGGTCGAGGTCGCGCCCGAGGCCACGAGCGCGCCATGGGTCATCAGCGACGCCGTGGTCGGACGTGCGCAATTCCAGGCGCTGCTGCGCTCCGTCTTCCTCGAGGGCCGCGCGACCAAGGTGCTCCACCGCGCGAGCGCCGTGGCCCAGTGGATGGCGACCCACGGCATGGCCAACGTCATGGCCGCCACGCGTAACGTCGTGGATCTGCAGCTATACTACGAGCTCGTGGTTGACCCGCGCACGCGCACGGCGCCGCTACCGCTGATCCTCACGGCCGTATCGACCGCCAAGCCCACGACGGCTACGCCCACGACCCCAGGAAACCAAGACGAAACGCCGCTCGCGACGACGACGCAGGAGCTGTACCGCACGCTACTCGGTCAGCAACTCGCCAGCAACGCGATAAGGACCAAGCCCTGCGCCGGACCGCCGCTCGCACACATGCTGCTCCAGCACTCGGTGCAGCGCGCCCACCTGTGTCTCGTGTGCTGGGAGCGTCTCCAAGCCAAGCATTTCCCCAGTAGCGGCAAGCCGGACACCACCGTCAAGCCCACGACGACAAAGCGCGAGCTGCAGAGACTCGCGCAGCGGCGCTTTGCGACCGCGACCCGTGCGTTGCCCGGTCACGAGCTCGTCTGGTTCTCCAAGGGCTCGCAGTTCATGCCGCGCAGCTTGGAGCTACTGGGCGAAGACACATTCGTGAACGCGACAGTGCAGCGCGTCAAGCAGCACTGCGACATTGAGCCACTGCTGGCGCTGCTGCCACCGAGTCTGTACGAGAGCCTCGTCGCGATCGACCGGTTTGAAGACCGGCTCATTGCCATCAGCCTGAACGTCGGCAGCAAGCCCAAGGCATACGTGGCGCTGGCGACCGGCGGTGAGACCGAGTGCGTGGACCTCGTCAAGTCCAAACCCGCCAAGCCCGTGACACCGCCCACGCTCTTCGGCGCGTTCCGCAAAAAGCCACCGGCCGAAGAGTCCGAAGACCCCGGCGGGGCGAGTAGCGACCTCTCACACGACGAGGTACTCGGTGTTCTAGCGATGGTTGGGGGTGAAGCGGCAGTTGACGCGAGCAACCGCGTGTGTGTCGACCGCCAGCTCCACCGTCTCGCCGTCGTGCGCAGCAAGAGCGACCAGATCGTCGGACTCACGATGCGCGTCGGTCGCACTGTCCAGTTCGCGTCGAGCGTACTGCTGGATTTATTCCACAACCCGCAGCTTTGGACTAAGTCGTTGCTTGTAATCGGTGGCAGTGGCGCTGGGAAGACATCACTGCTGCGCGATATCGCGCGTCGTCTCTCGACGGGCAGCGAGCGAGTCTGTATCGTGGACACGACGAACGAAATCGGCGGCGACGGTGCGGTCGCCCACCGCAGCGTGGACCGCGCGACGCGGTTCATGGTCAAGTCACTTGCCACCACCGCCGACGATATGGTCGAGTGCGTCCAGAACCACCTTGTTGACACGCTCATCGTGGATGAGCTGACGAATGCGAGAGACGTTCGCGCGCTTTCGTTCGCCAAGCATCACTGTCGCCGCCGCGTGATAGTCGGATGTGCAGTGCCGCACCTCCGCGCGCTGGTCGAGGATCCGGATCTCAATCGTCTTGTCGGCGGTGTCCAGACCGTGCTTACGCCACCAGCTGATAGTCGCAAGGTGGTTCAAGACAACGGCGATGCTGTGGCGATGTCCACGGTGGAGAAAAATCTGGCGTCACAGTCAAAGCTTCGCGAGCGCGTGACCGTGCCGGCCGTTGAGGTCATTGTTGAGCTCAATCCCGCGCGCCTCGGCGAGTGCCGCATCGTGTGGGATGTCCCACGCGCTGTCGACGATGCCCTTGCCGGTCGTGACTACGCGTATGAGACACGTATCCAAACGCCGGATGTACTCGGCGTACAAGTTGCGATCAAGTGACACGATGACGAAGAGGATCAGCGAGTGGCGTTGAACATGCATGGTCCTATTCATTCACAGCAACCATTTCTCCTGCTGCTGCTCACGATACTCCTAAACAATATAGCGTACACTCACGCACCCCTTTTTTTGGACTTGATTGGTTGACGTACCGAGGCGAGGGCATGATACCTTAAACGTCGTCGTCGTTTGCGATGCCGCACGTGCGTTTGCAGCAGCCGATAAAGATCTTGCGGCCATACGGCACGTACGAGAGCGTGTACCAGACGAGCGCGGCAAACTGGCACATCACCGAGAGCATGACGAGCCCGACGCGGTGCGGGATGCGCGGGGAGAAACACAGCACGATCGTGACCACGATAAACGCGAGAAAGAGAATGGTCGAGCCGCGACGCTTCTTGCGGAACATGGTCTCGACCTGCTTGTGCGGCCCCACAAAGAACATGGAGCTGCCCAGCGAGAGCAGGTTGCCGATCGTGTAGGCCATCGCGAACGGGCCCGGGTTGCCGTGTGCGAGCTTGGCGAGCCGAAAGGTCGAGCCGATCGAGAGCAGAAAGCCCAGCAAGAAGCATGTGAGGCAGCCGATGACGCGCTCCTGGTACGTGAGGCTCGGGCACAGCGCACTGGCCTCCTCCTTGAAGCTCGGCTCGCGCGGACCGCCGACCTCCGGGTCCAGCAGCTTCTGCTTCTGCGCGCGGAGCTTGTCGAGCATCGTGCCTTCAATGTGGAAAAATCGGAGCTCCTCGGGTCCTGGAAGGATTTCTGCAGCGCCGGTCGGTGGCTCCATACGATCCGAGTGATGGTCATGGATCGGTGGCAGGAGTCTTCTTGTTAAGTTCGCATTCGCAAAGTACGGTTTCCTCCCTCCTCCCCGCCCATTGCCCTTCCTTGCGTGAATCCGGTGGAAGGCCGCTACGCACAGGCGGAGAGAGGTGAAACATGACCGCGATGGCGACGCCCGTGGCGCTCCAGGAGGCGCCGTTCGCGACCTTCGACGACGACGAGATCGAGGCCGCGCTCGTGGCGCAGAGCCAGGCCGCACGGGCCGCGCTGCCGACCCACAGCGTCGTGCTGCCCGGCGGCAGTAAGGCGCTGCCGGCGCGTAGTGTCGCTGGCCGTGAGTAGCGTTTGGACGTGGGAGATTCGGCGCGTACGATGGACTGATGACGACGTGTTCTCTCGCAGTGCGCACGCTCGAGTGCACGGGCTCGGGGACGTTCTACTTCCAGAACGAGGCGCTCAAGCACCGCTTCATCTGGTGCGTATATATACCCCTTGCAAAGGTTGGATGACACGAGAGAACGACTGACGGGGGATGTGGGTACAGTTGGCGTGTGACCAAGACCGTGCTGGTGCTGCGCGAGTGGAGTCTCCACGCGACGCTCGAGGGCAACGGCCTGCGGCTCCAGCTGCCGGCCGCGATCGTCGCGTCCGGCGTGTCGGCGTTCGAGTCGTGGGACAGCAGCGCCGTGGTCGTCAGCGTGCTCACGCATGCCGGCACGATCCACCGCTTCACGTTCCCCATCACGAAACCGGCGGCGCCAAAGACGACGACGACCGACGCGACCGCGGCGGTCCCGAGCATTTTCAAGCAGCCCGACCCCACGAGCTCGGCGTCGCTCGTGTTTGCGCGCGCGCCGCCGTTTGCGACCGCGACGGACGTGCTCAGCTCATTGCAAGCCGACGAGGCCGTCACGACCGCGCTGTGGGTAAACGAGTACAACCTGATTGTCGCGACCGACGTCGGGCGCATCATTGGTGTCAACTTTGGGCTGCCATCGTCCCCCGAGCGCGTGCCGCAGGAGTTCCTGTTCAGCGACGAATCCATGGTGCAGTGGCTATGGAATGGACTGGTCAAGTCGAGCCACCGCAAGCGCGGCGATGAAATCGCGGCTGATGCCATCGTTGCCATGACCTACTTCCCGCTTGAAAACGAACACGAGGACAGCGAGGAACAAGAAATCAGCGACGTTTGCATTCTCACGCTTTCGGCGGACTTCACTCTTCGAGCGTGGTCATTCCGCAACCAAACATGCCTTGGTAAGCAGTCGATTCGGTCGCTTGTTCGACTGACCGACCCGGATGAGGATGACGAGCTCGATGATGACTCGAGAGCATACGCGACACAGGCGAAGCTCGTGGCGATCCCATCGTCGAGCAGCGGTGCCTGTCGCATTCTTGTCCATGTCGAGTCGACTGAGGAGTATCCCCAGCAAATTGTCCTCCTCCGCGGAGAGATCGATGCTGGGGTTTCTTCCGCTGACGAGCTTGCACTTGACGTTGCACGTGTATTTACTATTGGAAGTGGTGCGCATCGCCTCAAGTTCGTCGACTTCGCGGTGGAGAGAGGCTTTCTTTACTCGGCATGGAGATCTGCAGAAGGAGATTTCATCTTCTCGCATGCCAATCCGATGGCCTTGACCGGACCGCGAGTTGTCGCTTCTCAGTTGGTGAGCAGCGTCGATGTACAAATGAAGAAGTACGAGCAAGAGGATGCTGCGCTGCCGTTCCAGCTCACCGAAGATGAAGGCTCGGAAGCGCTGATTGATGTGAGTGTCAAAGACAAACAAACCGGTTGCTTGATTCATGTTACTGACCACTTTCGACGTGGTGTTTTGTAGAACTATTTCGCGGAACGCGTGCTGCTACCCGGTCGATTCTCTCGACAGAACCTGTACAAGGCTGTCATGGAGTTTCACAGCAGTGTCGAGGCACCGCTGCGTGCATACTTCACCCAAATTGGACCACAGGAATCAAGGTACAAGGAGCTTCTCATCGGCGTCGTTGTTGAAAAATGGAGAAATGTGGTGAAATCGCGCGCTCACCTCCACCATCCTCTTCGCCAGCGCATCAGTATTTGGAAGTCGATCATTGACATCTGTACCAAGCATTGGCGCAGCGAGGTTGCGCCAATTGGCTTCGCTTGTGCGCCCGGGAGTAGTGCCACGACCCTCGGTTCTCCAGTGCTGCTTCGTCGCAACCGAGTATCTCTCTTCTTCCCCTCGGCGTCATCCATCGCAGCTGCGATGCTTTCTAAGTCACATGACTTGGACGCGTCATTGACGCCGCAGGATGTTCTCCGTGATATCCTGGCAGACGTTCTCCCAGCGTTTGATGCGTTCCCAAGCAACACGTTCCAGGCAACGGTTCAGAACGAAGTGACTACAGTGATGTCAGGCGAAGAGTGGAAGATCGAGTCACTGGTTGGGCTTGCACGTCAATCAGTCCGCATGGGCCTGCACTCTTCTGCCCATGTTTCTGGATCCACACCGACTGCAACGCCTGACCTGGTGTTGACACGGTGCCTGCTTCGTCTTAGCCAGTTGCTCGGTCACAACTCATCGCAGCACGAGCGAATTCTGCTAGATCTTGTTGACAGTCTGGCTCCAGCGAATGTTGTTTCGGCTGAATCCACGGATGATCCTTTTGCAGTGAACAGTGACGCTGACGAAGTGAACGATCACGAAAACGAAGACGACCAAATGAATGGCCACAATCCACAGTCGTCCGTGCGCTACTTCGGTGGCAACGAAGCCTGCTACTCATTCAGCCAAGTCGCTGCACGCACCGTTGATGAACTGTGCTCCCATTCGCTTCGCGTCGTGCTTTGTCTCGCGCACATTGTCGATGCCAAGGTATCGTTCGTCGAGCCAAGCACCGTGAAAGTGATTGAGCGCGTCATTCTACCCAAGGCCATTGTCGTTTACCAGCGCTGGAGTCAAAGCCGATGGTTGGCGAACCAGAACATCACGACCACGACTGAGATTGACGCGCTCAGCGCGAAATCTTCTGGTACACTGCTTCCTCCGCTCTTGCAGTTCTTTCTGACTGAAGCAAACGAAAGCCTCAATCGTTTTGAATCGTTCCAACGTGCACGTGCGGTTGGGGAGTCAGGCGAGTTTGATTCTTCTGAAGACCCCCAAGAGTTGCTTGGAAGTTTCGCGAGTGGTATCCTGGAGTTGGTATCACGTCCGAATGATCTCCTCGTTGCATTTTTGCAGAAGAAACGCGAGTACAGCATTCTTCGTTCGATGTTGAGCTGTAGTCTGAACGACATCAGCCTCTTAGATGAATCAACAGTGCCCATGAAGTCCCAGACTCGGCTCAAGTACATCCGGTCCATTGGCGAGTGCCTTGCTTGGGAAGGTTTCCAAGTGTCCAAGAAGTCAGAGATGAAGAGCGCTGCAACAGAGTACTTCAAACAAGCCATCCGTTGCTTCAACATGTGCTTGTCGTCTTACGTTTCACAAATTGACGCAAGTGAAGATGAAGACGACGTCGCGAGAGCTATTGACGGCTGCGAGCGTTTCGTTGGTTCCGCGGTTCGCCTGCTGAAAGAGACAATCCCTCGTGGATACTACGATCTCACATTGGAATTCTTGTGGGTCATCGCGTCGGAAGCTCTTGATTATGTGGAGACGAAGACACTTCAGTCTTTTGTTTGGGTCAACATTTTCAAGTATGCTGTTGAGGAGGGAGGATACCATGATGCGCATCTCGCACTCATGCGCACTGTGCAGCTTTCATCGCTGACACAGACTTTCAACGTGAAAACCGCAAGCAAGAGCACCGAAGCCGATGCCCCGGAGGGTGACGATGACAGCATCGCGCGATCGGTTGTCGAGTGCACTAACTATTTTGTCAAGGAGCTATGCCGACATGGGCGCGTGGATCTCGTGTGCGACTTCCAATGGGGGACACTTGAATCAGAGGTCGAGCGGCAGATTTTGTGGTTGGCTGCGAACGCAAGCGTCTCGAAGGACGGCAACGTGGACCCGAGTGTCGTGATGCACCATGAACTATTATATGCGTTTTTTGCTCGACGCAACCAACCCGCGAATGCTGCCGCAGCGATGCATGCCCTCTACTTGCGACTCCGACTGGCATCAACGTTAACTTCTGCTCAATCTCTTCGCATCCAACGCAACGCGCTCCTTGGTGCAATGAACGTGCTACTTGATGTGAGCGACGATGAGAACCGATGGGTCGTGCGGAAGCTTCATGCTGAAGAACTACTTAACGGCGGTGAAAGGAAGAAGGCCACCGCACAACAGATCGCGATGCTGAACATCGTGACGTACAAGGACATGGAACGTGATCTTGCTGTGCTCGATGGCAAGTTGCGCCTGCTTGACATGGGACATGATGAAAGTGTTCTGCTGTCAACCATGGACGCGAGCGATGTAACGATGCTGCTCGTGGATACCGCGTTGCGTTTCTCCACTGAGGAAAACCATTCAGGAATCGTCACTTTGTCGGAGACGAAACAGGAAAGCCTCGTGTCACTGGAACTGGCTGTTCAGATCGCGTCCAAAAACGCAATTCCGTACTCGCACATGACCAAGTCGCTCTCGCGCTTCTGTGTGTCGAACGTGCACTCGTTCGGTGTTGATCACTTGGCATGGGAACTTCTCAAAACGTACTTGCGATTTGTCGACGATCTCACTCAATTCGAGATTGCCGCCAATGAGATTCTGTCGTGGCAAGTGAAGATTGTCCTGCCAGAATGGATTGTCGACCGGTTGAGCTGTCCGCGCACCGGCAATGCTTCCAAGTTGGTGCTTCTCTATGTGAACCACGGTCTTTTGATTGAGGCAGCGAATGCCGCAACCGCGATGATCCCGATGGAAATTATGCGCGAGGGCGAGGCCGCTTTCCGGAAGCGAAGTAACGCAGCGTCCGCGTCGCTTCCTTGGCTTCCGTATAATCTGTTCGACACGGTGCTTAACGCAGCCGATGCTACGTTGACAAGTGCACCAGCCGGAACGAGTACGTTCGGATTTAGCGGGGCGATGGCTACCGCTGGGGATCCCGTGCTTCGCGGAGCAGTGCAGAATCTGCGCAGTCGACTCGTCGAATACTTCAAGTACGTCAACACTCTTGAGCAAGCGCGACAAGCTGCGGGCATCGCCCGCGACTCGTTTGCCGCACTCTAAGGGAAGGATTGGCATATACCTTGTGACGCCGGTCAAATACAAGCATTATAGTTCACGCAGTTTGTACAAGCAACACCAACTCTGTTTCTTGGATGTGTCGTAAGGTGAGAGGTTCGCCCAGAAGTTGATTAACTGGTTCCACCTATCCTGTGTGAAGCTCTCAATGCAGCTCAGCCCAACATCATCGAAAGAGTTGAGAATCTTCAAGACGTCGCCGGTCTAGATTCAATGATCTGTTAACGCTCACATGTTGCTCATTTTGGTTGCGAGATAGTTCTAGGATACTCAATCGCTTGGACAAGAAGACTATACTAGTGATCAGGTCGGATGTATACATCACGGCTCTTAACCAAACTAGTAGAAGCGGTTGCAGGAGCAATGCCAAGACTAAGGCTCGCTCGCTGCCTCGGACCTCATCCAGTTGAACCTGAAGGAGAAGTCGACACCTACAACGCACACTGCTGTGAGTGATCTGCCTACAGAAAAGAGGGCTTGTCTAATGAACTGACCATACTGAGCGATGCTGAAGTGAAGGATGAATGGGAGCCAGGCGAGCATTTTCCCGACGATCGAGAGCGCGTGGCGTTCCAATATAAAAGCCAAGTACGACAGCGCCGAGATGCCATATCGGTGCCGTAAGACCCAGTGGAAGATGATGAGAGTCATACCTTGCAGCATCGAATACAACGCGATTGACTGGAGGCCAGACTGGAGCGTGGTTTGCCCACGAAGGAACGGGTCAAGGCGAGGGTTATACCGAGCGGATGGAAGTTGGGTCGCCACGGCAATAAAGACCGAGTTTATGAACGGGATCGCGACCTCGAAGTACTCGGCAAGTAGGATCTCTTCGCCGACCAAGAGTGTTTCCAGCGCGATCGCAATCGTACGACGTCGCTGGTTCAGCGTCATAATTCGCATCGTGGGCAGTGGAGACTGCCGTACAGCTTGAACCGAGCGGTCGGCCACCGCTATCATTGCCTGATCGGACATCACTTTTGAGGTCTGTAGAAGCTGGCGAGCGACTGGAATCAGCTCGTGGCGGAGTGGGAGCGTCTCCATTGAATCCATCGCTGTGGCATCGATACTAGCGAGGGTCATTCGTCGCTTGACAGGCGCGGTTGGCAAAGCCTTGCTGTACTTGTCCATGAAGACTCGAATCACGAACAGCCCCTGAACCAGATCGAGTCCAATTATGCAGGCCATGGCCGCGAGCGTCGGTGACGTCTGCATGATCATTGACTGGTACAAAGAGCCCGTGATTTCGATGCCGCATACGGCGACTTCGACGCTGAAATCTTTCAACTCACGTGAGAGCCTTCGGAGCTGCTTTTTGAGAACCCATTTGATCAGGGGGAATACCAACGTGAGCGCGATTTGCCAGCCGACAGAGACATGGTCAAAGAGGATGGAAATCGCCGGATACAACACGACTTGCGACATTTGGAAGATCACGCTCGGCGCGTAGTTCTTGAGCGAGGTGAAGAAGATCTCGTCTTTCCAAAGCTGGGAACCAAAAACAAGGTAGTGCGAGGCGACGATAATTGCGAGCAGCGGCGCCGTGCCGAGGACTGACATGAAGGGCAGTGGGAAGGCGAGAAAATAGGCGACGATAGCGAAAAGCGTGCAGTAAGCAATGGTTGCCACGGACGACACGACTGCAAGTTGACGGAGCGAGTACTTGGAGCGCGGTACTTCCGTCACTTCAAGCCACGTGAGGAACAAACCGAAGGTACTGCTGAACACGATGACTCCCATGTGCACGATGATTGCGAAGTTGGGGCCGTCTTGAATGTCTTGAAGCGGCAAGAAGCAGGGAATGACAGACGCGAATAGTCCAGGAAGGGGGATCGCAACCAAAACGAAGACCATTCGCAGTTTCGATACACTCCTGCAGTATGCGTCGAGCTGCTTAAACTTGTGAACCGAGTATCGCTCAGACGCCGTGGTCCCGCGTGGTGCCAACCGGATGGATGCAGTCCCGCGTGGCAACACGGCCGACACATGGGGACTCGGTTTGCCGTCGCAAGTCGGTGGAAGCGCACCAGAAGGATGCACTGGCACGGCGGCTCGTGGCATGCTGTGGCGACGTGGACTGTTCTGTTCAGGGAGCACGTGAAGTGGAAATTTACGAGAGCGATACTTTTGGCTGCAGATGTTTCATTTCTTCAGTCTCGGTGCTGAGACTTGTCTCTTCGTTGAACAGGAGGAAGAAACACCACGTCCCCACAGAAGAAGCGGCCGTCTCTTTATAGACGGCCCAATCGTTGATGTGTTGCGCTTGGTGACGTCCACGATCCACTTCCTGAAACGGCTTTGTTGTCGGTGTTTGCGGGAACCTGATCCTTCTGGCCGACCCACTCGTTCCACTCGAGCCAGACAGAGCCCCTGGTTGTGGTAGAAGGAGCTTTGATGAAGTACGGACCCACGGTGCCCTCAGTGCGACGGGGAGTCGTTGTGGGTAACGACACCGGGTACTTTTCTCCATGAATTTCTGTTTATTTTTTTTTTTTTGTTTTTGGTTAATCACGTAGAACGTCGTTGAATGCACTCTGTTTCTGTGTTGTGTTTTATGATAAGACACGCAATTGGGTTTGGTATGCAGCCATCCGATCAACTCGGACCATACCACAATCGTCTCGATCACCCACCGTCCGCTCCAGCTGACGGACCTCGGGACCTCTAGATCGCTCCATCACGAGAATGGCTGCCACTCGACAAAAAGACAGAGAATACACGAGCACACCACACGGCCCGAGCGCGTCGAAGGAGAAGACCATATCCGTTCGTTTTCACCCTCCTTCGACGCGCAACGGGACGCTCTCCGCTTTACGAGAACTCACCTGACGAAACCAAGCGGTTCGC
>JAADVT010001018.1:0-11183 GCA_023335895.1 Pythium rishiriense
AACTCTCAATCGAGTCTCGCCAGCCACACGATGGTGGGCTGCTCCTCCCTGCAGCATCCCACATTTGCCGCCGAAGTTCTGATGATTCCAGTGTCGAAAACCAGGTTTCCCAGATGAATGGCCATGGCGACGGCGGCGGAGAACACGCTTGCTCCATATGCAACCGGGACGTGGGGTGACGACTTCATCCTCCGACGTCAGCAGCAAAATAGCGCGACTTTCAACGATGGAAAGAAAACAAAAACTCGAGCTCCAACTACAAAGAGGATTGGCCACACCGTCGTTCTTTATAAACACGTCTCGTATAAATACGAGAGGGACCTAAACAATCCTCAACGACATCTATGCATGCGACGATACGCTTCACGACGCATGCGTACCCATGAATTCGTCCCAGTCGAGGTCGTCAATCGCTGGGAGATCCATCGCGTGCTGTTCGTGGACGGCCATGACGCCCTGGGCGACCCGCAGCATCTCGACGTAGCCTCCTCTTGGCTCGAATTGCACAGTCGTCTCCGTGCCGACCGTCGCTTGGACGCGATCGAGTGTCCGCCTGGCTTCGCGTCGCCTCTCGGCTTGGCCGGCCGTGGCGGCGCCGCTGTCCTTCTTGCCGTTCGACGGTCGGTCGCGTGGCCGGCGGCCGGCCGTTTTCAGGCCACGCGCGTGGCGCTGCTGCCGGAGCGCGATCTTGGCAGCGTGGGTCATGGTCTGACGCGTCGTGCGCGTCCCGACGTGGGCCGCGATGACGCGCCACGGCGCGTTCGGGAAGAGCCTGACCGCCTCAAGGTACCGCGCGTGTTCCTCGGGACTCCAGCCTTGGCGGGGTGAGGTGGTGGTCATAACGGAGGTGAACTGGCGCGGCGTCGAAACCGGAGGAGGGAGGGGCTTTGGAAGCACGCTGTGGACGACGGCAAATTGAGGAATGGTCACTGCCTTCACTTGGCACGCTGGAGGCCTCAAGTCCGGATGCGTGGAAATGACTTCTTATCCGGGGGGGGGAGCCACACTCCAGTCTCGTGAGAAATCCCGAGTGTGGTTTAGCTTGGAAAAGAGAGAGAACGCCACAGGAAAGAGTTCTTCGACGTTTCTCATCTCCCGTTGAAACTGCTGAACGTCCTGTTTTATTCGCGCGTCTTTCCACATCTCAGCACTCTCCTGAGTTGGTTCATCCAACCCCAGCACCAGTGCCATACAAACTGAGACTGCCATGGCCGTGAAGCTCATCGTGAGCCTCCAAGCCTCGACGAAATCATGGTATTTTAGTGTGCGTCCTTCCTCCAGGCCGGAGCCAGTCCCCGTGGTTTTGATTTGATTTGGTGTATTAATCACTAGAGAGAACTCCGAGTCCCCGTGGGCGACTGGAGCGTAGGCACTTCCTGCCTTGTGAGCCCTACCTTTGATATTGTATTCGTATCGCCAGCCCTCGCTCTTCATCGCTCACCACCTCGCGTGATACGCTCGCGCACTCGCTGGAAAATTCTCGGTGGGAGAGAACAACAAGGACCAACATGCACGCTACAGCCACGCAACTGTGCTGCCCCATCGTTTCGCCATCTCAACTGGGCCGTCACTGGGTTGGCGATGGCTATCGCTGAACACGGCTATACTGGACAAGCCCTGGATAGCGTTCTCTCAGCGCACGTCAAGCACCAGGTCGAAGGATCCGTGACGGGGACAATCACGAAGCGCGTGATGATGGAACCACGCGTCACCGCCAACTGGAGACAAGGAAACTGCTTTGCATCCCGATTAAAAGTACCCAGTGTAGGATAGGGTGGGTAAGACAGAGACCACTTGGTGTCCAGCAAGGTCGCGACCCGCTATTTAATTTTCAATACGTGGGAGTCGGCGAACCCATTGACGTGTGAGTTGGTTGCGCTCATGAGCGTGATTGCCAGGACAGGAGGCTGAGTTTTCGCAGTTGGTTCGACGCGTCGAGCGGCTATGTACTGTACCCATCTCGAAATGGGTACAGAAACCTTCCCCACGCTATGGCTTGTGTGGGCAAAACCACGTTGGACTACTCGTTTCTTTATGCTTCTGGACCTCTCTTTTTGGTCCAGTGGGTTGATTTGCCCGCCGCAAATGGTGGGTAGATCTTTGGCTCGAAGAACCGACGCGCTCGACGGGTCGAACGGGCCGGAATGGTCAGTGACCAGTCTAACGCGTGACCAGTGGTCACACGTTAGGAAACCAACCAGTCCAACACTGGTCACACAATCCATCAGTCAAGACAAGGACGGTCGTACAGAAGAGACCGCTCACAACCAGACGGTGAGAAAGAATGCCGGCTGCAGATTTCCATTCCTGCTGTTGTGAGTTCTTGTGTCACGCGTCTCCCCAGGGACTTTGTGCTCCTCCGTTGGCCCAGAAATGTTCTGGTCTTTTCTCTTCTCTTTCCCCAAAGACCGTGTGGAAACACCCACTCGACCCGGATACCTCCTGGTGTGGGTAGCTTGGGCAATGCGATGATGACTTGCCCGAACCCACGCCTTCTGCTCTCTCTGGCTGACCGTTTTTACTTGGTCTCAACCCGGCGATCATGAATTTTTTGTCATCTACGCAGCTGCGAGGCAGCCATATCCACGCGCAGGAGTACTGGCTTCAAAGTGGGTCCGTTTGGCGAGAAGCCCGACGTCGTACACTGTAGGAGCTGGACCAAAACAAGGCTCGAGCATCTCAGCCTCATCAGCGTCAACTGCGGATGATTCGTCCATCCGCGGTCTTCCTGGTCATTGGTTCAATTGCCTCCAAGAGCCCAGTCGATCATAGGATGTCGTCAACCAGTACGAGAACACGTCAGTCGACCCACGCGACTGCCAAGTGGTCGAGCGACGAGCACGAGCGGTACCTTACCGCGCTCGAGCGGTACCCGAACAGTTCGTGGAAGGTCATCGCCGAGTTTGTGGGGACGCGCACCGCCCGCCAAGTGATGTCCCACGCCCAGAAGCTCGCACAGAAGAAGCAGCGCCACTTGCGAGGACTCAGGCCCGCGGGACGCCCACGGAAGCAGCCACTACCGATTTCACCAACGTCTGTGGAAGGCACGGGCTTTGAGTTCCCCATCGCGCTACCCGGTCACTCTTCGTTGTCGTCGAACTCGTACGACTCGAGCCACGACTCGCCGTGGAAGCAAGAAAGGGTATTCCACGACGGTGTGGAATGGGCAGGAGACGACGATGCAGACTGGGCGGTATTCGACACGCTTCAAAATGTACTGAACATTATCACAACCGAAAGCGTACAACCGTCGAGCCCCCAAAGCGATTTCGGCGGCGACCCCACTCTGTGGTCCTGCGAGGACCTGGAGTGGTTTGCAGAGCTCGAGCGATTGCATCAGTGGGAATGAATGAAGAGGACGGCATCGAGTGTATGTGTATAGTTGTATAATAACGTTAGGCCCCTTTTTCGTGGAGTAGAACGAGAGTTTGAAAAGTCAACTTGATTTTGGAAAAGGTGTACATAACTCAGCAGCTCCAGCTGCGAGCCAGCGAAAGGTGGACGAGGTGGGTCTTGTCTTTGTGTAGGGGATCCAGAGCAGTTTCCCAACCAGTTTACGCTGTGTCCTCGGCTGGGCTACAGGAAACTTTGAATCCGAGCGACCTCGACTCTCACTCATCCAACCGCCGTTCGTCCGTTTTCACCCTTGTTTTGGTCGGGTTTTCGCCAGTCGCTCATGTGCGCGGTTAGTTCGTTTACTGTTCATTCACAACAAACACATACGCAAGGATTCGACACAATGTCACCTACCTTGTTCTCTCTGACGCCCCATACAGCCTGTGAGAGTGATGGCGGCTGTGGTAAGACCCCGCCGTGTGCGGCTGCCAAAGTCGTCCAGTGACGACCACGAACGGTATCACGTGGCGCTCGAGCCGATGACTACATAAGAGGTTGTCGCCAGTCATTGCAAGGACTGGGATAGACGAATTTTGTTTGTGCGTTCATTTCATGATGTGTTATACTAGGGCAATTTTCAGTTGAATGGTGTAGAGTACAGGCAGTGGGCTAGAGTATATCGGTCTCACGGTTCCAGCTCGAAGAGCTCGAGCGTCTGGCCGTCCCATGGTTCGGTGTCAATCCAGTCGGGCGAGCTCAGGTACGGGAGTACCCAGTCAAAGTTGGTGGCGTCGATGGATCCGATGGGATCCGTCGGTGCTTGGAGTTCGGCGATATCCAAGACCTCAAAAGTACCCGAGAGTGAGGGCTCGGACGACGAAGTAGCGACGGTGCTATCGTTGGATTGGTCCTCGCTTTGTGACGCACGGCGCTTGCGGCCAGCCGGTTTGAGTCCACGCGCATGGCGCTCGAGCCGCTGGCGACACTTCTGGGCGTGGGTCATGGTCTGGCGCACCGTCCGCGTGCCGACAAACTCGGCCACGGCGCTCCAAGGCCCATTCGGGTACTTTTCGATCGCGGCGCGGAAACGCTTGTGTTCGTCGTCGGTCCAAATGCCGACGCCTGGCGCGCTGAGACGGCCGTTAACGAATGTCGCGCCGTTGGAGACCGAGGCGGCCGCGTTTGAGGAGCTTGAGCTGGGAGGCAGCATTTGGTATCTCTGACGGTTTGTGCTTGAGATGCAGAGGGCGAATGATAGAATGAACTGGTCATCGGCCACGTCCGCCCGGGGGAGGAAGGCACCGGCGCCATCGTGTGCCTAGTAGTGTTGGTCTGCTTGGCATGGGGTGAAATGAGATTTGATTCTCATGTGAAGAAGAGAAAAAGTTATCTGAATGGGTGACTGTTCGACATCCACGCACTGGGTGTCTTTGTGGCGTGGATAGAATTCTCATTGCGGTGCGGCCTCGTCGCGTTTTTCCCGAGTGACCTGAGAAAATCCCAGACAGAGACAGCATGGAGAAGAGCGCCACGCGAGACTCTCATACAGTACGTGAGAGATACAAACATTCATTGTATGTGTTCTCATTTCTCTTTGGAAAAGGAAAGTGAGGAAAAGAAAAAAAAAACGTGCCTGATGACCTGGCGTGACGCACGAGGTGGCAACCCATTGAGCTCTGTGGAGAAGAGCCGCCAACTCTACGTGTTGGCGATCTGATCAGAGTATTGGACGAAGGGTGAGTGTGGTCGCTATAACAGGACCGTGAAGATGCTGGGTCTCGATAGTAAATCCAATACAAACCAGCTGACGGTGGGAAACACGCGTAATTGTCGTTTGGTCGTTACTTCCTAGCCAACGGCATCGTCACCCATGAGCAGGAGATCTTCGAACATCGCCACCACATCGTCCAGGAGATAGAGATCACTCAACTCGGGTAGAAGAGCTCAGGCTTCCGAGTCGGTGCGCGACGTGGAGCCGTTCGAGGACCGAGTACTAGAGCCGGGTTCGAGCAGATCTTGACGGCGCTAGTGGACAGGCGACTTGTGTTTGTGATAGTAGCGACGAAGGCATTCGTGTACGTGGGAGACGGTCTTGTGTGGCCGTGCGTTGTGCCGACGATAGCAGCCACATGGCACCACTAGGCATTGCGGAATTCCGTCTCGGCCTCACGGAAGCACTCGCAGTCCATACGCCACCGCCCATCCAGAGACGTGCGTGTCTTGGTGAGTTGGTGAATTAGAGTCTGCGAGGGTTTAGAAAGGAATGGAGCCCCGTAAGCCCGCACAGGACAGGTTGTGACAGCGGTGGTTCGTAAGATATCCAAGGATCTCAGGTAGGGCGGATCCTTCCGAGGCTATGGTCGCTTCCTGGCTTGAGCTAACCCATGAGGCGGTGGTTGACTACTGTATTGATTGAGCTGTGGAGCTTTTCCCTCCCGATTGGACGTGTCCACGTAGAGAGCCGATTGGAACGACCAGTGAGTCGCCCAGCGATCAGTCGAAAAGCTGGGATCTCATTGAGGCGATTGAAGAACTGTTGGGGTACCGGTTTATGCTCGGTACTGCTCCGTCAAGTGCACGCTCTATTAGTACATTTTAGATATCTAATCAGATAAATTGTTGTGTATAAATGATATCTAATATGTTAGCATCAATTGCATGTCGAACTTTGGTCGGGTGCCACTTTCGCAAGATCCGACGCCACCTGATTTTGTTCTCTTCCGAATTAGTGTGGTGCATGTTTTCATCTGACAGAGATTCAGTCAAATCAGGTCCCGAAAATGGTGTGGCACGGCCCTATCCACGCAGCCGCGTTCCGGGTGCCACATGCTCCTCTTTGAACCCTTTCATCCCCTCCTCCCCTCTCACCCAAACAACGGTAAAAAAACAGAGTGGACAGCCACTCCAACCTCTCTCTCCCCCTCCTCTTTGAGCAAGTGGCCGCTCCACCGTCGAAAGCCACTCTGGAATCTTCCGCGTCGCCCCCACCTTCATCCTCTCTGCTCCTCCGCCTAAATATGCTCCAGCGTATGGTCGCCCTCTCGGCGCTGCTCGCGTCCGCCGCGGCGCTGAGCGACGCCGCCAAGAGCGACGCCACGATCCACGTGCGTCTCCACCGCCACCACGGCAAGAGCGTGCTCTCGCGTGCAGCCGACGCCTCATCAGGCTCGGGTGCCAGCGAGAGCGTGGTCGCGCCGGCCAAGGACCCCAACGTGTACGCGTTCACGCCCGTTACGTCGATCCAGGCGCGCGTGCAGGGCTCGGCGCCGACGTGGGACGAGTCGACCAAGACCTGGGTCGGCAGCTTCGGCAAGACGTACGCCGAGAAGTTCCGCTCGGTGCTCGACACGGTCAACACGGCGTCGGTCGAGGGCGCGCTCATGTACGTCCAGGCCGAGGGCATCAACGCCAAGGAGCAGTCGGTCAAGTGCCAGCGCAAGAACAAGATGCAGTACATCGAGTTCTACGAGATCACGGTCGCGCAGCCCAACGCGTCGCTCGCGTACTACGCCAACAAGCACACGCCGGTCGAGTACTGCCCGTACGTGGCCATGGACGGCGGGCTCTGCACGCCCTCGGGCACCGACTTCCCGGACGCCTGCAAGCAGTACGACGGCATCGGTGGCCAGCCCAAGCTCGGCCACTGTGTCGGCGCCGGCGAGCAGGCCTCGGACAAGCGCGCGCCGTACCCGGACAACTACTGGTTCTCGTTCCCCAACAGCTGCGTGACCAAGGGCTGGTCGAGCACCGACAAGAACGACGCGTGCCGCGCCGAGTTTGGAGGCGGTCTCTGCGAGCCCGGCGTGACCCCTGACGGCGTCACGTGCACGTACACGTACAAGATCCTGGGCTACCTCAACATCGACGACCTCGTCGGCATCACGGACGGCTCGGCGCTCTCGGACGGCACCAAGTACAGCAACTTTACCGAGTTCTGTAACGCCGGCAACGTCGAGTTCTCGGCCGACAACACGGGCGACGGCTTCACGGTGGACCAGTCGATCCCGTTCTGGGAAAAGCCCGGCGATGAGGACGCCAACTCGGAGCGCACGGACAAGATGGTCGAGATGTACAACAAGCTCGCGCCCAAGGCCAAGGTCGGCACGATGACGCCACTGCCCGAGATCGACGACCTTGTCAAGAAGAACCCGGCGTGCTACCTCAACAGCGTTGAGTGCGCCACGGCCAAGAACGGCTGCCGCCGCGTGCTGTACTCGCAGCTCTGCGAGGTGTGCGACAAGGCCGAGGACGACTGCAAGGTCGCGCCGGCCGACTTCAAGTACCCGACGCTCGAGGTGCCGGCCGTCAAGAGCAACAGCACCAACAGCTCCACCAGCGGCAGCGGCAACGGCACGAGCGGCGACGCCGGCTCGCCCGACGGCACCAAGAAGTCGGCCGCCGGCGCCCAGGTTGTGGCCTCGTTCGCCACGGTCGCGCTCACGGCGCTCGCGGCCGCGCTCTTGTAGAGCGAGCGAACACGGCCATCACCTCCTCTGCTTCCTAAATCGGTTTAATGGAGGCGCAAACGTGGTCTTTGCGATGCACACCGTAACCCCGTCTAATCAATCGTACTCTCGTTTTCTTTTTTCTTCTCTTTACTCGGAAAAAAAATGATTTCCGTTCTGGTTCCAGCGGTCGCTTTGTGATATGTGCCCCCACGACCTGCGTGCTCCTCCTGCATGACGTTGGAACGCGGAGCATGCCACAAGGAATGGGAGTTGGGTACGGAAGTTGTGGATTGCGAGGCGGGATGGCTGATTCAGAAATGAGGTTTTTTCAACTTGGTGTTCTCTTCTACTACGTAGTACGTGAGTGCAGTTCCGGGTTTTCTGTGCTTTAAACTTGCTCTACACATTTTTGTTCTCCTTGCGACAGCGCGGGTTCCCCATACTCGTGGCGCTTGGATGCTGACCAGGCGCGTCGGCGCCGTTGGATGGATGTGCCCACGTCGACTCGCGATGGCGGCACGGGGCTTTTTTTCTCGGATGAGGAACTGCTACAGTGGCGTGGTCAGGTGGGACTGCTCATTGGCTATGATGCAGTGGAAACGTGGTATGTGCGCGCGACATGCGCGGGAAGCGTGGGGTCAGGTCGTGAACGCCATACCCAGGAGCTCGTCGAGCGACATGTCGTTGTAGTCATCCGCAGACGGCGGTGCCGGCGTTTCTTGGGCGGGGCTCGTGGGCATCGACGCACTGTCCAACTCGAGCAGCTGGAATAGATCGTCTTCGAGCGCGAGATCGTTCACCGCATTGTCGCCGGAAGTAATGTCCGCTTGGCCAATCGCACTCCACGCCTCAGCGTCTTCCACCGTGACATTCAACAAAGGCGAGAGCCCACCACCAAACGCCTCGGCGAGGGCGGCAGCGACCGGGTCGTGTGGGATGCCCGTGCGGATGAACACAGGCAGGCTCGGACGCATTGCTGCTGCCGGCTCGCTCTCGGGCTCGGTCGCGTAGTCGCTGGAGAGTTCGGAGTCCGTGAGCGAGTCCTGGCGCAACCGGCGACCGGAGACGCGGCCGGGCGTGCGCAGGCCGCGCAGGCGGCGCGCGAGCTTCTGCTTGTACTTTTGGGCGTGGGTCATGGTCTGGCGCGCGTTGCGGGTGCCCACAAAGTCGGCCACGAGCCGCCACGGGCCCTTGGGGTACATGGCGACGGCCGTGAGGAAGCGCTCGTGCTCCGAATCGGTCCACAGACCGACACCTTCGGCGCTGTAGCGGCCGGCACGCTTGGTGCCCGTGATCGAGTCGACGCTGTCGCTGCGTGGTCGCTGGAACATGTTGGGGTGTTGGTGATCGGATGCTTGTCAACTGGACCGAAATCCGGAGACTGAGGAGCTTGAGACACTTGCGAGGTGCGACGCAAATACGGAAATGCCCCCCCGGATCCGCACCCGCGCTTTTTTCCGGAGGAACGAGCGTTTCAGCGCTCTTCCTGAGCACGTGAGCCGCCTCAACATGCTCCTCCTCATGGCCATCGCCAGCTGCCTGCTTCAACGACGGCCGTGCGACTGTGGGTCCAGCGCCGTGGGTGCCTGTCTTTCCAAACGTCAGAATCGACGCGCCGTCGGGGGGAAAGGGCGACCGTCGCGCCGCTTCGTGTGGTACAGTACACACACACAGACATGCAACGTTTACGGACCCTGCACCTCTCCGGTCGCACTCGAAGAGGTTCCACAACGGGAGGGGAGGAAGAATCTCCGTGGATTCCACCTCATGTCACGGTATTCAAATAAATCCGCGAGGTTTTAACTCTCTCTGTCTCGATTCTGGCAGAAGAAGAGTAAAACCCGAGGATTTTCTTTGTGAGAAATATATAAAAACCCCAAAAAACAAACGGCAGCGCGTGGCGACAAGCGAGAGATGGATACCCTCCCCATTCCAGCTGGGCGTGCTTCAACCTCGATCCTGCGACTCCACGACGCCGTATGTCAGTCATTTCAACCCATATTAAGCGGCCGCGTGCTGGTCCCCGGAACATGTCGCTGCTTGCATGCGCGTCCTCCGCCTCTTTCTCGCCTCCACCGGCCAAGAATGGAGATCGCTCGTGGGTTAACGTGGACAGACATGTCGCGGCAAAGCACCATGGCGCTTGCCACCGTCCGATTCTCGTCCGGAGAATGGATATCCTGATGATCGAAGTAGCACACACGTGTCTTAGTATGTCAGTGCTGCACACTGTACGTTTTCCGTGGCGGGTGGAAGTAAAAGAACCCCCCGCTTGGCTCGGCTGCCGAGAGGTCAAGACGCTTTACTCTGATCTACAGTACGGGACCAGTACCTACAGTTGGCCCGAGCCCGTGTCCAACGCGGCAGGAATGTTGGTGAAGAATCAGTTGCAATCCATCGCGTATCGCGATCCGGCCGGGTGGGCACGGCAGGTGAGATCAGCGCTCGTACCTGCGATGCCGCAACTGTTCCGCTCCCAGCGCCCACCACCACAGAAGTCTAGTGCAGTGGCGGTTCTCCACGGAGCAAAGCATGTAATGCGCTGTGTTATCTCGTATCGCCATCGCGAAGAATGTTCTTCTTATTATCGAGAGCAAGAACACTTCCGTGCAATAATGAGCCTCCGACGGAAGCAGAGTGCCCTTCCGAGAGAAAAAAAAAACAGCCCGCCACGCACGAGCACAGAGCGAGAGAAAACAACCGTCGGGAGAGGGTATAATTTCTTGCGAAACCGACCGTTGTCGACTAAAGAGAGAGCCTGTTCGGCACGACAACGGCGTGTACCCCCTCATTTCTCATCGGGTGGGTACACTGGCAGAACAGCCCCCTGGCCGGTAGGTGCGCCTGCTCTTTCAGTTGAGTTCCAGCCGCCTGGCTCCGCTAGATTCGCGACCGCACGGCATGTTCTGTGCGGTCGCTGGTCCGTGTCTTAGACCCGGGGACACGAAATCTCACCGGGCAGGATCGTTGAGGCGGTGCGAATGGGTACACAGTGCGATCACTCCGGTCAGTCTTTTCTGCTCTCCCGTGACGTCTTCTTCCGTGGATACAGAGGCCGGTGGGTGCTGTGGTGAGAACGAATCCACGCACCCGTCCCCCTTCACGCGTGCGCAAGGGGTACGCTGCCGTCCGGAGCGTCCGGAGCCACAAAGGCCGATGCCGTCGTATCAATCCGGCGAGAACGGACAGGCCACCACGTTGAAGTGGTCGCGATGCGACGACCCAGCCGCACCCATCGAATCTTCCAATCTTCTCTCTGATTGGCTTAAATTTGACCACCAGATGGGTATCACGTGCTGCCCACAAAACAAACCAACCGATATACTACCGGTTTTATCAATCACAAGCGTACCGTTCCCGACACTGTAATGAAGCATCCTGTTTGGGGGGGGGGGGGGG